>DWLO01000326.1:0-22049 GCA_018245335.1 Dalla quadristriga
GTAAAATTTTACCGACATACCGGCTATTTGTATGATCTAACAATTTTTTTAAACAGTTTTCTTTACATAACAGCGGTTTAGGGTTCGCGCAGGGCGGTACCACCGCCACACCCATTTCTGCCGTGAAGTTATGTTTTTCAACAATTGAGTTTCAGTCGGAAAAGTGTGGACGCCGGCTAAACTTATACACGAGGCGACCACCTTAAGTTAGTCCTCAAGGATAGCAACGCATCTATGACTAGCTTCGAACAGGACTATTACTAACCACTACTAATCGGACTATCACTAACACCGAGTAACAGGACTTACAGTCACTGACAGTCCTTTCTCCCAAAGTCCTGATACTAAAGAATACAGACTAACATTCCTATTATCATCTCATACTACCTGGACTAACATCCCCAGGTGCTTTTACTGTCCTGTTCGAGGTTTGTCACAGATGTCATGGGCAGCAGCGGATGGTATCTTATTCACATACAAATCTGCAATAAGTACTAAAGAATTTAGTTTCAAAGTTCTCTTGTTTCAAAGGGTTTAGTGGAGACAAGGCTCCTTTCCCAGAAGCTAGTTTAGTTTACTGCACGTTTTATATTAGCTCCCGTAGAACGTGCGATGTGACGCCGCGTGCCTCGCGTGAGGACAGAAATGTGAAACTCGATTGATCCTGCGGACCACTCTTGAAACCCATGGTTCAGTACATTTTCCACTGGAAAAACTGTCACGATTATCCTTTTTTACACATTATTATGGTTTGAATAGTAAACGGGCATGCAGTCCCACCATCCACTGCCTATAGACATTTGTGTCAAACCTCTAATAGGACTTTACAAGGTACTGATTTTATTTTATTTTACTTTATTATGTATTTTATTACGTATATTTATTAATGGATAGTTTACTTTATATCAACCTAGTAGTATTTGAAATTGTTCGCGACTGAGTTGAGCAACCAAATTAATTATTTGGTAACAAACTAGCAACAAATTCCCAAAATAAATATTTCGATTTTTGCTATTTTTGCACTGCTAACTTGATGGAGCTCATTAGCAGGGCCTGAGTTTTCAATTATCTACGCGCGGATGAATCAGTGAGTGCGGAAGAGAGTTTGCGTTAATATGTGTTTTATATGACAAACATAAAGTTTGTTTTGAAGTTGGTCCCGTAGCCACGGTTCTTAGTCTCCGTGTATGTGTAATAATTTGTACTTGTTTGTAGTGTTTGGGAGCATATCCCATACCCAGCCCCCGTTCATTCGCTGCCATTTTTTACTATTGTGGGCTCTGGGCGTACAAAAATGACGAAAAATATACGCCCATAAAAATTGTCCCAACGTTTATGTCCTTTGCGAATATCGCAATGTGTATGATAAGGCAAGCTAGCAAAAAGGCTCCGGCTTCCAGCTCTCCGGAAACGAGCATCTCGCACCACATTACGTATTGAATATTAATAAATCTTAAAAGCGTAGCTGGCTCTAGATGTATCTGTTCATCACACAAATTTATGAAAATCGAAGGAATAGAACCCTTTATGATCCTTCGACCGTTCGACGGTAGTCTTTGACGCTTTGGTGCGCCGACTAATTTTTGGCATTTGTGTTTTGGATGGGCCCTCATTTTACACTGAACTGAACAACGTGTGCTCAGTAAACTGCCTGAATTTAATTGGCAACCATCCATACTTTAGGCATTAACAATTTTCCGTGCACGATAGGCTAGACAATTTGAAGAAAAGAAGTCCATCATAAATATGAAATTCGAAATTTAAAAAATTCTTTGTAGCGTAGTGACTTTTTAACCTTGGACGTCTACAGCTGCTGTTATGTAAAAAATGTACATAAAATGAGGGATAAATAAGGGAATAGGGGAAAATAAGGTATAAGATATACTTAATATCTTGCTTTTGAGTTAAGAATCTCATCTCACGTATTCGGGAAAAGGCGACGTCTGTTAATAAAATCGACTCACATCCTTCCCTCTTATAACGTCATTTATTCAAAATTCCAGACAGCTGACTCCGTTTAATTTTGATTTTGTATCTCGTTATATGTGTCTGTGGCGGTTAATGGGTGTAGAGTGGGCGGCGTGGCTCCGAGCGTCATGTCTACAGGTTGCTTGTCTGCTGGATTTGGCGTTATGAACATTTTATTCCTGTAGTAGGTACCTAATATTGTGTATTTTGTTCATGATATATTTCGTTTTATATGTGTACTTTTTTGTTAGTCCGTTTTACCATCGATTATCATATGATTTCCACCGTAACTTGCAATTGGTAAACCTGATTTTCATATATTTAGAGCAGTTCATAAGGAGCAGCAGTTACTTTGTGTTGGTTGTTGGTTTTGTGGTCAAATTAGTGCATTTTCCAAGCGGATTTTATTTGCCAACTGCTAATTACGGTGGTATTCATACGTCAACTTAATAAAAATATGGTAGGGTATACAAGTAAATGGCTTCAGGGGCAGTACGACCGCCATAGTCTAATATTGTGACAGTCGGAACACTCATAATAATAACTTAATGTAACACCTTATTACACAAATAAAGATTTCATATTTGAATTTTTGTAAAGCATCAACGCTTTATGTACACGAAAGTTTCGTACATATTTAACGAAGGCTGGCAACGAATGCGCTTTCATATTTCATGTAGTCGAAGTTGAATTAAGTTTTTTGCTTTTTTATCCATAATTTTGCTTTTATTTGCTCCCATCTATATCAGGTTCCAACTGTCGCCATGGCGACGAGCTCTCCCGGGCCGCGAGCTCGGAGCCCAGCGCGCACCACTAATTCACCTGTCTCTCACTCACACGCGCGCAGCCTCACCTGCCGCCGCGAGGCTGCGACCCACGCCAACATTACACGCCTGTATGCATTTACTACACAACCTCATGCACTTCGATGTGTCCCACATCGAACTCTATTGCCACGGCAAACGATCACTTTTGTATCGCCGCCGAACACCGTACAAAGGCGTAGAGCGCCAGCCGCGGCCCGGGCAACACGGTTCGGGATGTGCTCGTTAAACCCGGCTGCATCCGACTGTAAAGTAACTGCATCGGAAGTGAAGCAGTCACCTCCGAGATTGTTCGGAATCCTGGGCGCGGAATTTCAGTCAGTTTTCTCGCTCGCCGTCGGCTTTCGTCGCAGCTCGACGGTTTAAAATGTGAAAATTCAATGTCATGACTCGCTGCGTTTCTTATTGTGTGCAGCTCCTGTGCAGGTTCGTACAACGTTTCTCTGTTCCGCTTGCTGCTATGTAGTCATCGTGAAATGTTAAGATGATCGTTTCCAAACATTGGCACCAGTCCAACTCACTTTTACCTAAGTCGAAGTTCGTGGCAACTCGTGTAGAGTTAATTTAACCTTTATATTTGTGGCACAAGGTTGGTTTTTGTTCGATTTGAGAAAACAATGTGTCAGTATTTCACCCACAAAGCCAGGGTATCTGACAATTATTACCATAAATTTTCTGATACATTTATTACAATGCTCAGAACTTGTACGGTCGTGAGCACTTCTGAAACTTCTGTAAATGCTTCTTCTTGTTATCGGACGCGTACGCGAGATCTGACACAAACGCGTTGCTACTCCTAAGGACAATTTAAATGACTCTAGTATTCGTTTCGGTACACGTGTAAAAATTAAAAAAAAAAAAAAAATATTTTCTTTTTCAGATAATGCAATCCATAATTTTTGTTAGTAATAAATAGTAACAATTTGGCCTATGACTATGTTAGTATTGTTAGTAACAAAACAGTTTCAAAATAGTTTGTTAATAAAGTATCTAGAATGGGGACACAAGACTGGGACAAGCCAATATTGTGACTTAGAAAATTATCAGTCAAATACAAGTGCGCAAAATAAGTATATTTTACTAGATTTTGCCCACGGCTCCGTCCGCGTAAATCTCACCCATGAGGACTGAGGTGGTGGCCTCTGGTATAAGTTTATTATTTATTTGTTCATTGTTAAGTAGCACGTTTACACGTGTAGCAGATGGCAGCTAGTTTCAATGCTTTGTGTTCATCAAACACTGAGGTATTTCAGAGATAATTGGTTTGGTATAATAGCTACAATGGTTGCCAAGTAATTCATGGCTTTTAGGAGTAAGGACTATTAGTGTAAGTTAGTCCTGCAGCCTTCCTCCCGAAACTTTCGACTTCTAAATCAATCGAGTTGGTTTTGATTTTGTATTAATTCGTACTCTTGAATTCTAAGCGAGCGCACGATGTGGTTCAAATTGGTACTAAAATGCGTTAGAATCGACTTGATATCGATAAATTCGTACCCTCTACTCGAATCGAATAGTTGTCATTCGAGTAGCAGGATCTAAATCAAACGTCAAAATTCACGATAACAAGAAAGGTACCTACTTTATTCTTATCGAGTGTCGTGTTTAGTGGTATTTTAATAGTTTTTACCTAAGTTATGGCTGGAATCGCGTCGTTTTTAAATATTTTGGGGGAAGCGCGTCGCATGGTCATTCGGGAAAGGGGAAACATTCAAAGAATGCGTAAAAATACCATCCGCTCCCGCCCATGACATCTTTGACAAACCTCGAACAGGATCGTAAAAGAAACCGGGGATGTTAGTCCAGTTCGTATGAGATATAACTAGGAATGTTAGTTGGTCAGTAAGATTCGAAGTACTATTTGAGGTTTGTCACAGGTGTCATGAGCGGCAGCTGACGAGTGAAGCTGCATCGTTTCCTATTTTTTTCACATTAAAAAAATGTAGGAAATATTAAGTCAAGTTAATAAATAGCTTAAAAAGTTTCGCATACACAAAAGTCATGTTTTAAACCACTGTATTTTCTGTTTCTTATTTTATAAATTAATGTACGAGGATGCAACTCCAGAATCGCGAACAAAGTAAGTTGAAAGCAAAACTAGTGGAGGCGACAGAGCGTTAGGTCCATAAAGGGTCGTAAACGAGCCATTACAGCGCATTTCACCGGGCCCCTACTTAATTATCCAAGTTAGATGCACTCTTTCTTTCACTGCACACAAAAGCACTATTATAGTCTTTCAAAATATATTACTACACAAACTCTATCTATAACAATACAGTAGTAGCAAGCTAGCAATTTTAAGCTTTCGGGAGAAAGTGGTAGTAACTTACAGTAGAAAACTTTGTTTTAATATATATTATAAACACGTTTTAAGCTTGTATGTTGGATTTGCACATCACGCCAACATTTGTTTCAGATTCACAAAGATTCAGCAGAAACTTGGCTTCGGATGAAATGATAATTTACATGGGTTTTGGGTTGTTAGGATACTTTTTATCCGTTATGCGTTCCTGTAAGATCATTTACATATCAATTTGAGACAAAAGAATGCTCTTATCAGCCGAGATTTATCAAACCACTCATGGTTTGGTTGAAAAGTAGTAGTAGACTGTCAGAAACCCTGACTGATAAGCTGTGGGTCCCGGGATCGATCACTGGCCGGGGCAGACATTTGGCAGACAAATGTTTGTACTCGGCTCTTGAGCTTTTAGTTGTGTTGTGTTGTCTTTGTATGTCCAACAGCCGCAACACAGGGAATCCTAGTTAGTTTGTTAGTATTGGTCAAATTCTGTTAATTCGTAGCTCTCTTGATCCAAATCTAAAGTCTCCAATGAAAATAAGCTGAAACATTATAATACTTTTCAAAATATTTTCCTGTAAAAGGTCACATTGAAGACGAAGATAGTTTAAGAATGACTAATGATTTACGATACTATAAGTAAGATGTGTCTGCCTTTTATAATTCAAGGAATTAAACCGTGTTGTAATATCATTGTTGGCAACTCTGAAACTAGTTGGTAACGAGTCTCCACGCGCCCCCGGGGACTGGCGTCTTTGCTTAATTTTCAATTCAAAGAACGCGTATGTATGTGGCCGTTGCCGTACGTAGTTAAAGTGCGCAATTTGCGGCAAATATAACGTCGTCGTGGTATGCATGCACAGAGGGTGCGCAAGGAGATAAGCCACACGCAAGGGACTGGCGTGATGCGTCCGAGCGCCGCTTGCCGGCCCAACACGTAACACGCGCCAACAAATCAAAATACAACTTCATTTCTTATAAGAAAATGAAAATACGAACATTTTATTTACCCAACCACTACGACAGTTGAGACAAAAGCTCAGGTCAAAACTACAAATACCAGTTTTAATTGGTTAAAATCAAGTATCCTAAACGGAAAGTTGCGAGCAACAGGCAGGTACTCCTACTTACAATTTTAAAAACGCTTTAATTGGAGTTCACATTTAATGTCTCCTTTTATTTATTGCTGTTTTTTGTTCCACAGAGAACCCTGGAACCAACGCAAAGCTCCAAGTAATGAAAATGTAAAAAAACAAAAGGACGCCGGCTGCCTGGTTGAGATTCGTATCGCAAAATTTTAATTTTGAAGCATAGTTCAGTAGATACCGGATTCGTCTGGGTGCTCGGAGGGTGAGTATAAATAACGGGATCGGCAATGGAGAGCTCGTAATGAAGAGCACTCTAAGGCGACTTAGGACGGCGCGGGCCGGGTCGCCGAGCTACCGCGCTGCTGGGCAACGCTGCCGAGATGCACCGAGCAACCCTTAATTGAATAGCCCGGCCGGGGCTAATCGGGGCTCAGCTGAGCGGAGAAGGCGCGCGGGGGGCGGCGGGGCGCGCGGCGCGGGGACGCTGGAGCCACGCGGGCTGGCCGCGCCCCCTGCGCGCGCCGCTTAGCCCGGGCGGCTCATTCAAGTAGCGAGCGCGCCCCATGCCAGCCGCCACCCTCAGGTATGTCCATTTTCCTTTTGGTGTTTGCACGTCGTGTGCCGCGAGTGTCGGTCGTGCCACCAGTGTTCCGTGCGCCGCCGTCGAGGTAGGTACGCCTGCGAGCGCACCGCCCAGCCGTCCAAGTTCTCCGCTCTCACTACCGGGCCACCCCGAACCAAACTTGAGTACTCGCGCTGCGCGTTGTTCATCAGTGAAATGAGACTTTGTGACAATTAAAGTTAATCCCTTAACCGCGTTTTATAATTTTTTCAAATTTCATAAATTGGTTTTTGATAAGTTGTGTTTTGTGTCCGTCCTTAGTATACACATTTTATTATACCAACTCAACAAATTTTCTTAAAAAAAATATTTGACAAACTGATAGATTATGAAATAGGTATCGACTGAAATGCACACGCGCTTTTGTACTGCATGTTTGAGCTTTCTTTGTCGTTTCAATGTTAATTTCGAAGACAGACACGAGATCAGCGAGAACCACACTCCGATTAAATAAGGTAAGTTTCAATGTTTTTTATTTACCGCTTTATGTGTTAGATTTATGTGCATTGTTAGTAGAAACCGGTGAATAGGCTCAGTGTTGTTACGTAGCGATACGACAGTCTTAGCGATGCTGACTGATAAATAATTAATAGAGAAAGGGAGCATTTTCTCGAACCCGTGGGACGTATTCTGCGTGGGTTTACGGAGGGTGCGGGGGTGCGTACGCGGGCGGAGACGTCGGGAGCGTAGGGAGCGTAGGAGCGGAGGCGGAGAGGCGACGCGACTTTCACTGGCGCCGCCACTTCACCTTGTCTGCTGGCGCGCTGCCAGCCGCCCACCACGGCGAGCCACGGCCATAACGCGTTTTATGTCGTTCGCTCCCAATATATTCTTTAATGCTGCTTTTGTAATGTTTTCTGTGTCGCTCTGTGGCGTAGCGTAGATCAGTGGACTGTTCCAGATATTATTATAATGTTGAGTATAATTTACTACAGAACTTGAAAAAAATATCGGTATTTCTTATACATTTCGCAAGAGAAATCATAAACTAAAATCGTTTTATAATTGTCCATGTAACAACGTGAAAAACATCGCGTATTTTAATTTAACTAAAGACTGTTTAGTCTTTAACTTAATTTACATTAACACTTGTTAATGCAAAATAAATTGCTCTGCGTTAGTAACGGCTTGAATAGAAAGAGTACATTCATATTCGCAATGAACATAACACAATTCGTGCGTGAGCTTTATCCGGGAACTAATGAGCGGGTGAGATCAGCGCTGCGTAGCGCGTAGCACTCGCTACGGCTCGCTACGGGACAGTTAAGACGGATTGAGTAAGATTGTTCAATCAAACATTACAGCGATAGTTTGATTGAATAATCGCGATGAATAAGCGCGATATATACTATTGAGATTGAGACGACTGAGTTTTATATATAACACATATTTGCGTGTAATAGTGCGAGATGTTTTCACAATACTCGTAATATAACAGGGGCATTTAATGATAGTATTAGCGAGTTCTTTTATCGCTTTTTGACTAAAAAAAGTAATGTTGGTATTTGTCTTAATTTGACGGTTTACTTATTACTAGTAGACAAACGAGAAAGCAATGTTCATATTCCAAAATGTCCTTTTCTAAAATTGACAAATGTAACTTATTGTCAGAATTGATAATTCTGAAAATGCCGGTCTATCAGAATGCTTATGAATTAAAATGCAATCTATAGAGTAATTTTTGCGTTAGACTTGAACTATATATACACAAATAATACAAGGTCTTCGAAGTACACTTTTTCCGAGTACAACTCATCTTGTTTTGCAGCGACGCCGATGGTTCAAAGCTAGGTGCGTGAATCTTATTAGATCTATACTAATACATAAATCATAAAAACAAATTGTTTATAATAATCATAAAACAGTAAATGTTTACACCAAAAATAACATTGTTTTATGTTTGTATAGTTTATTAAACTAATTTAAAATGTTTCTGGTCGTTCAACATGCTCAATATGTAAAATATATGTATAATTATAAAATGTATTATAAACGCAAAAGCGTGTTTATTGGTTTCTCGGTTTAGCAGCAAAGGGGTAAAGCAACGGATCGACGTCATTTTTTTGCAAAGAGATTACGGGTTGGAGAGTAACATAGGCTACTTTTTACAATAAACGCATCTCCTACAGGAGTAAAATGGAGCATAAAATGTTGTACGGTTAACGAATTATCTAAAGACTGATTGACGGATGGATGGAAACGATTTATGCGCGGGCGGAGCCGCGGGCAAAGCCTAGTAGTTAAATATCTATCGGATCCATCCAATAACCTACCAATATAATAGAACGAGCTTTAAAAAGTTCGTTGTGTTTTGTATCCTTGATATAAATGACAAAAGGAGGTTTGGAAAAAGGAGGAAGCACTAGACTTGGTGAGCGGAGAGTTTGTATATTATTATTATGCATTATGTTTTAAAGCACCATTTGGGAATTAAGTACGGGAAAATCACAACAGGCATCGTGAAATTAAACGCCGCAAGTTCCATTTTAATTACTATAATAATAATCTTAAAACTGTTACTATAAATTATTGATTAATGCAATAGACAGTACACGGTTGTTTGTTAAATAAATCGTTTCTATGGAGCTGTGAATTTAAGTTAAAATCAAACGAACGAAGTGACGTTCAATTGAAATAATTTGAACAGCAACGAGAACATCGACCGGACACTGATAGGGAAGTTAAGCCGCGCCGGTCTTGGCCAGCAGTTGCATGGTTGACCACTAAATGTTTCCAAATGTAAAACTTGTATTGCGTAATATATATACAGGCATACATAAATACACACATACATACATAAATAAATAAATACATACATATTAATACATAGATAATAGGTATTGTGCATTCTACGAGAGCATTACAGCTGATTGTGACCGTTATCTCATCGATTGCAGATAACAGCGCAGCAGCGGAAAGGGGGACCGCGTGTTTATGTCGACTTACTCGTAGTACAATGCAAAAACAGAAGGTTTTTTTAATTTACTCTATAAAACAAACAGTTACCAATTTTAAAATATATACGACCTATTGCTAAAAATGTAACATGTATTTACCACTAGCATCGCTTTCCACAACATAATTAATGATAATGGTCTTAAAAAGAAAATGTTACTTACAACTTGTATGCTAACCGTTTTCCATGACATAATAATAGTAGTCTTAAAAAGCAATATGTTACTTACAACTTGTATGTTCGTAAGAATCACGAATAAAAAAGTTCAACTTTTAACAGTTTTATCGAATTACGTGTTACGTACGAGCTTTTTTTATATCAAATCAGAGAATAAAAATGTTACTTACAACTTGAAGACTAACTGACCCTGACTGACGAGCTGTGCGGCCTGGTTCGATGCTCGGCCGGGGCTGACATTTATTTGGCAGATAAATATTTATACTCGGGCCTTGGGCGTTAACTTGTGTTGTTTTCTGTGTGTTTCCACTACCCGCTACATTGGGAATCCTAGTGCTGGGATGTTTAAGTGTGTAGAGTGTTCAAGCGTTTAAAAAAAACTTGTAATGTTGCTTACATTAGCATTAGCATGCATACACTAGTTTGGACTCTTTAAAATATCAACAGACTTTTTTTGTGTTTAAAAATATCTGGAATCAAATTGCGCAATGCCATACACACTTCAAAGGGGTGCGCCCGCGCAGCCATATTGCGTGACGTAGTCGCGCACGCGACATATGCGCGCGAGGTATCAATTTGATCCGCGGTCGCGCAGCTGCGTACAACGACCCTAGACCATTCAACTTTACGCCAAAAAAACACACCCCATATTTTCGGTGATTAATCCAACTCGCTTTGTCTAGTTCTAAACCTTTCATTGGAACGTTATTTGCACGCGCCGACTATCTGCATAAGTAGGAGTGCATTAAAATGCATCCATTGTATTCACTAGGGTAGAGATATGTGCCGACCGACGTTTGCAATTGCTTACATTGGTCGTGAGAACTAGGAGTACGTGCTATTTTATTTTACTATAAGTCCTCATCCCTGACAAATAAAACTCCAATTTAAGTGTCATCCATTTTTAAAGACTATGAAGAGGTTGCGATGTGGATAGTTAGGAATATTTATTTGTTCATATTTACTTTATTATAAGTTTTACAATCATGGGCTAACTTACAATCAACTAATGGTGATGGTGAGAAGTAGTGGTAGTATGCAAGGTAGTTACGCACTTAAATAATACTTGTACAAAATTATTTTTTTGCAATTGAACGCTACGTCCATTGTTCTTCGTCGTCTTTCGTTTTATGATAAGGTTTCAAAGTCAAAGTGCACAGTGTAAATAGATAAAAATCCGAAATGATGAATTACAAGCATTGCAACCAATAGTTTCACTATGAATGCCTATATCGTTCAATTTTTGTTATAAGAAAACCTTACATTTGGGTTAAGTGGAAAGAACATAATATAGTGGACATTATCCGACTTACACGCGTTGAGCTATACTAATTGGATTTGTTTAGTAATTTGGAAACACTCGGCACTTCTGTGATTAACGCCTATTAATCTATCGCGTTTATTCATTTCTGCGTAGGAGGCAGAAAATATATAGGGCAAATATTTTTTTATTAAATTGATTTCGGGGGGATGCTAGAAGAAGGAAATAACAAATGAACAATTCTTACACAGTACCTATTTTACATACTTGTAATTTTTCTTTATATTACTTTGAAAAATTCCATGTTAACCTACAAATAAACTTACTATGAAAATATATTTATATACATACCCGTATTTCAATCGTAGGTACTATAGTAACTTACATTGGAGAAAGTATAGAGCCGTAAGTACTTATTAGTAGCCGTACCCATAACAGTATGAGCTCATATTACTCACTACGGCCTGTATCACTACTGATTTCAATTATTCATTATTATTACGGTGTCAGATTCACAACAACATTTAATAGACTCATAAAATCCCCTTATGAACATAAAAAATACAGGCTCCATATTTCGCTACAACATCGAATTCGCAATGATGAAACGCGTCGATATAACTTGCACAGATATGTGCGGAAGTGTTAATACATGTACGTACAGCGTTACAACCGATAAAGAAAGAAGGTCCTCAGGTGGATAAGTTAAGGAGAACAGTTTGCCAATCATCCCCTGGTGGACTAACGTAATACGACAGCTTAACAGATAAAGGCATTGTTTAACTACAAAATACTTATTTTTTTACCAAACTGACAAGCAAAATCTTCTCTGCTACTGTCTGTTCTGGTTTCGATTTTCATACCAGTTTGATCTTCGCTGTGCCAAATAGCCAAACATTTCATGTAAAATTCGGATCACAATCTCCAATATTGACCTCCATTAACGAGTCTCACGTGTTCGACGTTATTAATAATAATATACGAAACGTTATTCGGGGCGCAAAAAGTCTGTCGGCGAACAATCGAGTAGGAACAATAAGCGTCCGTGAATCAAACAATCGATCCATCGACGAGTCCGTATATTCTGGCGACAGCTGCGCGGGGTGGCGCTCGCGTCGGTCCTTGCGACAGGGTCCCATCTCCCACGGTCTTTATTTGCCCCTATTCCTTTGTCGCGGAACCCCGCGTCCAAATTTCGTAGTCCTGCATGGCCATTATCTAACATTAGACCAGTTACGCTAGTTGATGTATGCAACCCTTTTTACTCTTTTCTAATAGATAAAGCAACTGGAAATGTAAATGCTACATGCTCATTTATAATCCAGCTGCTTTATTGTAGTTTAACTAGTATTATTATTTAGCATTATTATTGCATAAAAGCTTCCATTTGGAACGGCGTTTTTAAACTTTGGAAGTTGGAAGTGACCCCGGTTAATTAAATATGGGACCCAGGTTCGATTCTTATTTTATTTTGATTCATTTACAATAACTGTTCTGACACTGGCCATTTCCATTGGCGGCGCGGCCACTTGTGACCATTGCATGCTCGTCTGCTTTTTCATCCCATAGCAGGATTGGGATTAGTCTAGCGGAATCGAAAACCAGGCTAACTTATGGTAAAAAGCGGATCCTGCTCCACATTTTTTTTTAATTTCACGCGTTTCTACTTGATTCTAGAAGTCGAAACGTAGTTCACTTAACGTAACTAGGTTACTAATGAGCTTTTGGTGATATAGTCACCTGTGCCAGCTTTAACCAAGTATCTGATATGTTAAAAATTTGTAAGTTGTTGTAGGTACAACATGAAACGTTCGAACTTTCTCAGTCATTCCAAAATTGTTATAACAATCGCTTCTAGAAAAACATATCTATGGCGAAATATTGTAACTACATAGATAACACATACATTACTGAAATCACAATACAAAAAAAATTGTAAAATTATGTATGCAGATTTAAGTTTTTAAGTTCATCAAAGAGTTAAAGTTTGTGTAGTTAAAAAACAGAATGAAAGAGAAGTTTAATGACCGCGAGGGTGCCGCTCGGCACCTCAGCGCCCCCCGCCACCGATATTATTAGCGTGCCGTAAAAAACGTATAAATAAAATTCGAGACACAAGTGTGCTAAGGTCGTGCCGGCTTTTCGTAGTACGAAACAGGTCGTAACAGGGCTTTGAGCTGCGCTGGGACTAGAAATGGGGCCAATAGGCAATCGGCAAACTCCGTTTGTTATTGTGATTTGATATGTGAAGTAAATTCATCGTATTTGCGTAATTAATCACAACTCTCAATAATAATATTTGTTAAAATTGCGAGTCAAACATCTTGATAACATATATTGGAAATTATGGCCACATTTATAAGAAGGTAATTATTTTAAATTAGCGATAAGACCGCCTATTGTATACATGTCATGTGCTGTTATTTCTTCATTTGTATGTTCTGTCCTGGTGTACAATAGAGTGTTTTTGTATTGTATTCAATTCATTTTTTATTTTATATATTTATAGTAAAAAGTGCGTCAAGGCATAAATGAGTGTCGAACTTACCGGCTTATACCCCTGTTTATATCAAGTATAATAAAGTGTATGTCTCCAACTCTTTTCTAAATCTTTTCCCGGTGGTCAGCAGGACAGATGTACAGAATATTGGTCTTGATTGCAGTAGATTGGTCCTCAGCCTCAATGATTTTGATTGCATTGAATTTTGATTAGTTCAGTTAAACAATGACGCAAGCCGGTGTAGATACAAACGATGACCAATTTTAATCCGCTTTTCCGTGCTCCTCTATTATTGAAAATCAGGAGGCGTAGATCTAACCCTTTATACATTTCTTCTGGTCGCATTTCTTTCTTGCTTAGTACTCTTTGGCTTCAATTGGCTTCAGTCTATTCCAAGTGGGCACTTCAGGATACGAATATCTCACAACTGCGGACCCTTAGAGCACTGCTGCGAATTGGTGGAGGCTTAACGGCAGTTATCTTACGATGACATTCAAGACCGGGAACTTAACGTAGACTTTGCCTCTAGTGGCATTCTTCCCGCTTTGGGAGTTCCAACAGCATCCAAGCCTATTTAACTTGTAAATCAGCCACGATTGCTCGATTGACACACACCGCGAAACCATGAGCATTTCATCCGTTAGAGTAAGTTACTTGTCTTAATATCGATTTTAAAGGTCATAGATGTTGTCACGAGGGCCAACGATCCATCGAGTGAAGGCGCACTCATGACGTCGGCGGAAGTCGTGAAGGGCTTCCCTCTCGAGCACCCTCACTTCGGGTAATAGCGCCTCGATATAGCGTGCACTATCAAGTTGATAGCCGATCGCACTACTCTTCGCTAGATAAAATTGATCAGGAACTTAATGCTTTTACGCATTTTCCATGGACGTAATTTAACAATTCACGACGAAAATCTGCAAATTGAAAGTCCTAAATTCAAATGAAATTTATTTTTACATCTTACCGCTTCGAAAGCGCTCGTGATCTTAACGCTTCGGAAGCGCTCATGGTCTTTACGCTTCAAAAGCGCTCATGGTCTTAATGTTTCGAACGCGCCAATAGTCTTAATGCTTCGAAAGCGCTCATGGTCTTAGCGGTTCAAAAGCGCTCATGATGTTAAGGCTTCGAAAGCGCTTATGATCTTTTTACACTTATTCGCGGGGCGGCTTGATCAGTAACTATGACTACGAGTACTACTTACTATGTAATGACCAGCATTAAACATAAATAAGCACAACATTTTGAGCATTTTTGCAACTATATGCCATGCCTATTGCATTCTGTCTGAATCAGGCAGAACTCATTCATTCAGCTTTCAGTAGATTTGTAACTTATTAATGAGAATTGGTCTTTATTTTCCATTTGCGTTTTACGTCGGGTAAAAACCAACAATCATTCACCGCGGTAGAGTCCACGCCCCTCCGTTCGCCGATATAATTACACTCTTTCACCATGCCGGCAGCGGCGCTACACACTACTACGTAATAACTATGATTGTATACACTATACTACTTGCATTTACTACGCGATAAGGTCAATGGTATCTAACTTTTCCCATGTTGAATCTAGCAAACGGAGAAGCTACTATCGCCCATGGTTGTCTGTTATATTGTCTCATTAATCACATTTTCCATTTATTTATTTACTCATTTTTTAACACCTCTTAAATTGTTCACTTCACTTACATTTTCAACCTCTTAGTTTAACGCTTTAGCCGTTGCGTACGTATTAATTGAATCTATAACTTCAAAAGAAATGATACTGGGCAGATAAATATTACAAACTACTAAAAATATTAATGCGAAAATTTGTTTGTTTGTTTGTTAGAAACGCCTTAGAGGCTAAGCCATACAATCGACCTTCCTAGAATTTGATAGAGACCTAGTTTGAGTCACGGAGAAGGTCATAGGTCATACCCCCATTTTAAACCCGAATATTGATCATAAATTGAACGCGGACGTAATTGCGGACAACTCCTAGTATGTTAATATACATACCTAAATATCTAAGCGTGCGTAGTCGTCCCACGTCCTACTATTTAATTGAGCGTTGACACCCTCTGTTTTAAGTTTGTGGGGTGAGATTGGATTCGTTACCGATTTGACAAAATTGTTATTAGTTTTTTTGTTTATTTAGCTAGCATGTACATTTTTCTAAAACTTCATGTTGTTCATGCTTTTCCGGTGGCTTCGCTCGCGTAGAATATCCACATCATACCATACCCAAGTTATGCGCACATTTTTCCGTGACACAACTTTTAAAGTTCGCACGCATTTTCTTTGCAAATGTTTGCAACCTTTGCAGGTTATTGGAAATTGTCTTGACTGCAATAGTAAGTGTGCACGGAAGCCACATCTTCTGCGTGATTTTGGAAAAAAACATGTAGAACCGCGTGACGTTAACGAGGTGACACATCCGGGCGCCCGGCCAACCGCTTTTCCCGCTAACTACAGCAAGCGACGTAGCGACCCTTGCCAAATACACTCTCTATTAAGGAAAACTAAGTAACTTAGCCAAGCAATTAAATATCATCTGCTTAAACAGTGCAGGAAAATACCGTGTGGAAACTTGCACTGCTGAGAGTTCTCCATAATGTACTCAAAGGCGTGTGAAGCCTGCCAATTCGCACTTAGTTGCGTGGTGGACTTTGGCCTAACCCCTTCTCATACTAAGAGGAGACTCGTTCTCAGTCCGGCCAGAGATGGGTTGTGAAGATGAAGCAACGTAGCTCCGAGATGACGTTCACATAAACAAGGTGTCATTTGACTTCCATTTCTTTGCTGTACAGACGAAAAACCATAGCACCAATTGATTCGTACGTGTCAGGCGTATTGTTAAGCTAAGAGATCAACAACATTTGGTTAATGATTGACTAGCTAGGGGCTCGGGTAATCAGTTCATGTGAAACCTGTACTCACACAAAGAATTATTCGTCAATACCTAAGTAGTTTTAAAAAAGGAATTATAGTGGAACTGTCGTAAGCAAGAACCTAATTTTTCGTCAATACTGACAAATATTAGTCTACACGACAAATATCAGTCAAGATTGAACTAAAAACCTAATCCACATTACTTTATATATATTTTGTGAAATATTAGGTGCAAATTCATGGCATGGGACCCCTGCGAGCCCCCGGCAGCTGCAGCGAGCATTATGCGCGGACAATGCACCCCTAATCTAAGGACGTGATATCAGGATTCATTATCTGCACTTTGTTCCACAACTGTCTTAGGTTGTCTAGTTCCGTTGTGAGTTGTAAATTCCGTTTAGAAGTGCTTACGTATGGAAATCTCTTATAATGTGATAAAATGTCGTTATCGGATCTGATACCGTCTCAGTCCTCAGAAGTAGAAAGCCTGACCAAATTCGAATAGCACTAATCGTAACGAATACTAACTGGACTATTGCCGACTAACATTATCTGGTTTAACATTATCTGGACTAACTTATCCTTATCGGTCCTATTACTAACTAATACGAATCCTTATTCTAATTCCAATTATATGTCTGTTCTACTGCTACCTTCAAGTATATGTATGACAAAAAAACAATGTATTATTTATTATAACTATGATGTTCATTAAACCTTATCCTTTGTGTTGTTGAATTACATTTCACCCAAAAACAATTCGGCCATCATGCCAGTAAAATTCGAACGCCTGTAAGTGTTAATAAAGCAATTTTTACTTTTTGTATATTGCAATCAGTATTACTATTTTTTGTGACACTTGGGTCTTGGGTGCGAACAAAGAAGCAGAATTACTTAGAAGAAACAAGAAAGTAACAATGGAAAAGAGAAGAGTGAATACAGAAGATTGCAGCCCGCTTACTTTGCATTCACTGCCGGCGCCTTTATGTATTTATGATTTCTCATAAGGCACGCGGTGAATGCCAAGAGTGGGCTCATACGACGTGTATCAAAACAGATGTGTTAAGAAAAAAGAAGAGAAACGCATGCGAATATTCATCACTAATTATGTTTATTTGAATTACCCTTTATCGCATATTTTACAATGGGCGGACTTAATGCCACGTTGCATTCCATACAAGTCAACCCTTGGTATTACAAAATTATATTATATAAAATAGCAATTATAACATAACACCTAAGCGCACTGAATATTCTAATTGGTATGTACATGTATTGTGTTGTACAGCGCGGGGGTTCCGAGGACCACTCTGATTTCCCTCCCTCCCTCTCCCGACTTCACTCCCTCGGCGATCTTACTTAATGTAAACGGATTTCAATTGTTTCCAATGTATACTTTTGTTCAGTGTGTATTATACAAAAATAATCTATTATATCCTATTCTATGTTGAAAATTATATCTAGCCCAAACGATATTGATCTACGATGTAAGTATTTATTGTTTCCATCGAAATGCTGTTACCAGTTAGATCGTCGACACGTCAATGATGTCACATTGGTGCTAACATTGCATATTTCAGCTGCAAATGTAGCAGTTTTATCTGGAACAAGGTGCTTGACCGAATTATTGTTGAATACGTTACGATTTACATGCTCTGCATGTATGCAAAAGCAAAAATACTTCTAATACGAGTAGTTATGTACCGAGCAACTTGAATGAGCAGGAGGCACTATCGGGAAGAAATTCGATATTGTAAGTTTGATATCACATATCAAAGTTACAATACATTCCATCTTACATTCTTATTCAAAGTCATTGATCGTTTCAATGGACAGCAGTGGTCACATAAGACCACTTCAGGTTTGTTTGCTACTTAACTCGTATCATAAAAATAATTTTACTGGTATTATAAACGGGAAAATTAATTTGTATGTTTGATACGCCTTCACGGTTAAACCATAGATCCTCATATAATTGGGTAAAGAGATAGTTTTAGTCACGAATAAGGTCTTACGACCTTATATCTTATTATACCCTATGGTACTTAATTTTAAACTCGAATATTTGTACAGATCTCGAGGGAGTGTCATCATAAATTTAACGTGGACGAAGTCGCGAGCAACAGTTAGTGTTACAATAAACATATTTAGACATTTAGTTAGCTCGAGATTTTTAAATAATCGCTTGTGACTGAACTGCTGTGTTCTTTACCCACTGAAGGTTAATTAGTTTGTTTACGACCAAGAGTCTGTGTACAATGAAGGATAACAGATTTTAATTAGACAGGGCAGGCCTGGCGGCGCGGCTGGTGCGTTGAACCGTGGACATCGCACTTGCCATGAAGGTCTCCATGCCAAAATATACCAAAAATGTAGAGCAAGATTTTTTAAGTGATTAACGCGTTCATACATTTTTTTAATGTTTTGAGAGTAGCTAACTAGCACGCAGTCCTACCAACCACTGCTGCCCATAGACATCTGTGACAAACTTGAAATAAGACTGTACGAGGGACTGTTAGTTAGATAATGATAATAACAATACAATACAAAATTCATTTATTACACACCAGAAAAAATATACAGAAATAAATTACAAATAAAGGTCGAACAATTGGCGGTCTTATCACTAAAGAGCGATCTCTTCCAGGCAACCATTGAAAGAAAACATAAGTAATGTGTAAGAAGTAGGGTAGGTGCACAATAGGGGACCATGTTCGGTACAAACGATATTCGAGGTGGTCGGCGTCACCAATAAAAGAGTTGAGATCTATCGGATGCCAAGGTCCAGTTCCTTTCATCAAAGCTTCATTTATCCATCCATCCTTTAGAGGTCCACTGCTGAACATAGGCCAACTCTAGTCGACGTCACTCCGACCGGTCCTGTGCCCTCTGAATCCAGCGGTTTCCCGCTGCTCTCTTCAGGTCGTCAGTCCACCTTGCCGAAGGGCGGTCTGTGCTCCTTTTTCCGAGTCGCGGTCTATCATATAAGGGGGAGTGAGCCATAATCACCGCGCTAGGCCAATGCGAGTTGGTGACCGCAGTTGATGTTATTAGTACTCAGGAAGACGCTGCTGCCCATCTCCTGGAAATTACTCTATCGTCGCCTTTTACGAACCCCCAGGAAGAGCGGGGGTGGTGCTTTTGTACTACAGTATCCCGGCACCACACAAGGGAAAATCAATAAGGACTGTGTGTGTTCCAGTTGATGTCTATCACACTTCAATGGGTTGCACTGGCCACTTAAGACGCGCCATGCACCTTACACGTACGAGTATGTATGTAACACGTATGTATTCAAGCCGTGCAGCGATTCGACGGAGCTGTATTTAGTATGCATAATGACATACCCACATTTTTATGCGACGCAGGTATAGAATGGGCGTCAGACTGACGTCAGTTTTATAACGTCACGACCTGACACGACACGAGGGTTCAATCGATATGGAGGCACATCTACATATCTCACGTTTAGTGACATACTGGCTTAACTCAAGTAGATTTTTGGGGAAACGCAATAAACTCTTCCGTAATTTTGTTCGGTCCAAAAACACATTAGAACGAAAGAGATCCATGTTACGCTGCGTCAACAAAGGCGAATTTCATCTATCTATACTATAATAGTAACATAAATTTGAAATCATAGATGACGTTAACTGAAGCCTGTGAGTATGCGTAACTCAATTCGACCCTGTCTTATTAGGTCTGTGTATCACTAAGTGTGCGGGACTCATATGAGCTACAAATTTTACTAATATAAATAAATACATTTGTTTTACCTATCCTTATTCCATTCTCATTCATGTCTAGCGTGGGCGGACTTAGTTTTATTTGATTTTACATCTTATCTTATCAGTAAACATAACAGGCTTACCTAATTCGTTTACTTACTAATATTTGAACGAACTTGCTGGCTGCTCTGCGAAATACAGCAGGATCAGACGCAGAACAGATCTAGACTGGTGTTGGAAGCTAGAACCCCATTGAGCTAAGTCTAAGCACGTACCAATGGCGACTGTCTTACCGATACCAATCTGCAAAACGGGACGGCAAATAATACATATTAATGCCTAATGACATTGTCTTGGTAGATAATGGTTGACTGGTGTCAACCCTTGGCGATGATAAGATGCGGTAGGCGTAATAAAAGTGATATAGATTTTCAGTAAACTGAAAGCTTGTAGTAAATAATACTTAAACTAAATACTATCATACAGACCTATACATACCTGCACACATAAATACTTACATACGTACATAAATAAATAAATAAAGACCTATATACATACATACCTTCATACATAAATACTTACATACGTACATAAATAAATAAATAAAGACCTAGGTATATACATACATACCTGGATACGTAAATACTTACATACGTACATAAATTAATAAATAAAGACCTACATACATACATACCTGCATACATAAATACTTACATACGTACATAAATAAATAAATACCTATATACATACATAAATAAACAAATAAAAAAAAATAAAAAATTAGTAACATTTATAACATATTATGCATAGTTGTGATGATGGGCCCCCATATAGTAGTCGAGAACAGGCTTCTAGAAGATAATTTTGCTTATGGCTTTTCTAACCTCCTCGGGTAAGGCGTTCCAGAGCAGTTTATCCTGAATGGTGAAGGAGTATTGGAAGAAGCCACTTTAGTGCATTAGTGGCCAATCATAAAGAATATACTATTTAGTTTCTTTTTTAAACTTAACTGCAACGTGTTATGTACCTCACGAGCTCACGAGTCGTATTACAAACAGTTATCCCTCAGAGGTCAAGACTGATCGTTCACCCCTGCCGTTATTGAAAAATAACGAGTAATTAAAAGATATGCTGACCGATGATTATTCATATTAAGCCACATTCGAGAGATTCGATACACTTCGAAATTGGAAGTGCATGGAAAAATATTGAAGATTTTATTTATAGACTTGTCAAGGTTTTTCCGGTATAATGTTCAAGTACCTAACTTTTTAATTATCACATGAATTTTGAAGCCGGATATGGATAAATCACAAAATTTATTGATGTTTTTAATGTTAATTCTTTTTTTCGAATGCACCGTTGCTGTGGCCAACAACAGCGGCAATATTAGTCGTACATTCCTATCCATCCATCCATTAGCCTCTAGAGATCCACTGCTGGACATAAGCCTCCCTTAAACGACGCCACTCCATATCACCCTACTGCCCTCTTGTATGCAGATGGCAGTAGGGTGATATTGGCGCACGATTATCTATCTCATGTTTGTTAATTATCATACCAAAGTCATACTGTAAAAATTATTGTCATAACTTAAATACCTTTCTTTAAAAGAGCACTGAGAGTTTTTTTCCTATGGCTTTATTCAGCTGGCCTACCTTAGATGATATAAATTAAGTATGTATTATTTTTATAAAGCCGATGACTAAGAGAGGTATTGTCTATTGTGACATAATTAGGTGTTAGCAGGGACAAT
>DWLO01000327.1:0-22045 GCA_018245335.1 Dalla quadristriga
TCTTTTGTTTTATAATCGATATTTTTATCGTTTCCCTGTGCTCTTAAGGTAAAATTAATTTTTCTGTACGAGACAACGACATTTTTGTTAGAAACGTTATTAGTACGAGACAATTTTTTTGGTTTGTGTAACTTTAATCGTAGATAAATGGCGTTTGACACGTTATTGTTGTAAATCACTTAATTTAATAAAACCGTAAAGTCTTTTTATCAATTCTAAAAAAGTGAATATTTCACTACAGTGAGTGATCGCTTTGTAATATCAATGCGATATGGTTTTAGCGATGTTTAGGAACAACATATTCATAATATTATTATTATAATTAAAATAAATGTACATAAAATCACTTTATTTTGGATAAAGTAAGACACTGGTGTGACCAAGGTTAAATGATAATCATAAATTATGGAATTCAATTGATGCATAAGGAAAGTCGGTAGCTAACCAAACTTAAGCATAATAGTCTTTTTAAATTAACAAGATTTATACGCACAGATTGAACATCATGATTTTATTTAAGAACGTTATTAATATGTAATTTTTAAATATTAATATATTAATAAAGTCTATACAAATTAAGGTTATGAATCTATACAATTAATATAAACCCATCAATTGCTTTTGTATTGATTTATCATTACACTCATTTTTAAGCAGTTGTTAAAGGCGCCTAATACGTCATGTTCAAATTTTAAAATATACATAAGTATGTCATGTAAAATGCCGGTTAACTGAATGGGAGCAGGTGATACATTAAGCCTAAAATAAATATTTTAGAAATTGTATGTGTCTTTATTTAATTAGTTGTAATAATATTTATAAGGATTTTCTTTATTATCGTCTAAAGTTATAATTACTGAATGACTAACGGAAGTACCACAACTTATTTGAGAACAAATTAATTATTACAACAGATTTATTACACATTATACATTTTTTCATATTATTAAATTTCAGTCTTCTTTGGATACATTTGGCTACAACTACAAGCCATCCAAATCAGTCCTCCCGTTAGTCCATCCACTACTTTACATTTACACATTTAAAAATAATCATAAAATGTACGTATATGTAACGAACTATTCATTTATTGACACTAATGGCATTTTAGGTGAGTGTATAAACCATTTTATGATCGTGAACCTGCTTCCATTGATTTGCACACGCCTGTTTCAATGTCAAGAATTTATTATTTATGCACTTTAGCTTCTGCTGTTTTTCTGCTTGATTGATCAGATTGCACTTGTAGGCGGATTTTCTTATTTTTGTTTTTTGTTTCGCTTCAGCACCGTCAAGGCGCCGAGAATATTCTCTTCGCCCGATAACATATCTTACAACTCAATAGAAAGCAGCCAAGGCTACCAGGATTCCGATGGCAGTAATCCAAGCATTTATTTTAGAAAAAAACGGAGATTAAGCTTCACCCTTTTAAATAAGGGTAGGGGGAGGGGTCAACGCGTTTCGAAACGAAAGGCCCCGGTAGAGAACGAGAGGTCTAGTGATTCAAACGCTTCTTTCGTGACTGCCTCAAATAGCGCGGTTTATAGATCGGACTCGTATCAAATGTTGTTTCCTCCAACAAAGAGTTCTTTACAACATTTGGAGAAGATAGAGGAGACAAGTCCAACAGCAAATAACATAAATGATAATGACTTTTCTCACGTGCACGGCGAGAAAAGCTCATCCTTCTTGAATGAAGCCAACAGTCTTAGTCCTGCTTTTGCTAATTACGGAGAAAAATCCGGTAATTTAACGTTACCGCCTTCACCAGTACTCCCGATAGCTGCAAAATTATCTATAAGTAAGAATGATGTTAGCAACCACGACGGCACTGACGAAAGTCCCGCAGAAGTTAAACAAACTACGCTTAATAAGTACATGTTTATAGATATGGACATGTCCACGCCTCTAATGGAACAGCAGTGTAGTCTCCAAAAAAGTCTTCATGATGAAACTCAATGTCATTATAATTTAAATGCACCAGAAATTACATCTCAAGTATCGGAGTCATTGTTAAATAAAGTATGTGCTGTAGGTATTCAAGATCCTACGTTGTCCGAATCCATTCACCACAAACTTAAAAATTTGCTCATAGAAAGCGCTAAAAAACATGCAAAAAAAACCAATGAGAATAATAAAAGAGACGAAGAAAAGATGGAGATATGTGAAGATGAAGGTCAGTTAAATACTAAAGCAAAAAAGCGCTGCTCGACGCCTCGGAAAAGGCAAAGCAAACGAAATTCGAAAGCCAATAATGTGGAGCCTCTTGTAGAACAGGAACACATGGAGTGCTGTGGCAGCAAGAATGCGTGCCCACCCCCAGTGTTGGTCGTGACGGATGCTACAGAAGCCAACGACGTTGTCGCGACAGTTGCAACTACTGAGAGACCTGATACCAACAAAACCAGGAAGAAAAAGGATGTTATCAAAGTAAAAATAGTAAAACCGAAATCAAAAAAGAAACGAAATCTTTCAGAGGATACAATGCAAAGACAAGGCAAGTCGTCCTTACAGGCGGACAGCGGAATCAATGACACCGAATCCGGAGTGTTCCTGCGAGGGTTTGAGGACAGCACTGATCTCATTCACAACCACTCCGACACGTGCCTCCGCGCACATGATTGTATTGGCGATAGCGACAGCGTAGAAATTGTCGATGATAACGCAATGTCCGTAATATCGTTAAATACTAGTTCGTTACCATTGAACGAATTGAAATACTCGAAGTCGCTAACGAATCTAAATGAAAATAAGCTATTGGATATATGTTGTGAAAACGCACAAGACGCGCGAACTTTGTTTTCAGGTGAGTACCGGCATCTCATATTAAGTAACGAGCGCATATTACTGTTTCCTACTAGTTTCTAAATTGTTTAAAAAGAAAGTAAAATAATTTCGCAGTTCGTTTATTTAGTAGCGAAGTGAGCAGTATTAGCCGAGTTGGACTGTGGTCAAAGTTTGTCTTCTCCTAGCCGGACATTATGGACAACTCTCAGGTCTCAGAATAACTCTTGCAGAAGGCATGCAAGTATCTTTACATTATAATTCCTGCTGCGTTTCCTGCTGAACTGAGGTGAACCCACACCATAAGGGGATGCCGACGGTCAGGCTGGGCACCCAGCAGCATTTGAGTTTTTTTTATTGGATTGAAATGATGTACGGTCTCGGAACCCTCTGGCTCAAGTGGTTACTAGGTTACTACAGATCGTACACATCCGCGACCAACCTACAATATTTCGGACTCGTACTATTCCCATCCGGACATAGATATGTTGCTGTGTTAGAGAGTTGGTGAATTAGTGTGGCGGTAATACCTTCCCGGGCGAACCATATACAGGTTCTACCACCTGGTGCAATAAAAACCTAATTTTTGTACAATAAAAAATCACTTGTATAATGTGTAGGAAGTGAACTACTTTTATTTTATTTCAGCAACAGGAACATCCCAGCGTACTTCGAATGCGAGTGGTTCATTTTTCAACAGCTCTGGCGCTACTAATTGTTCACCAAACAGTCTTCTAACAGACGATTTGACTGACGAATCTCCGTCCCAAGCTACCTCGGTTCAAAACCGAGTGTCAAAGTGGTATCTTTTATCGGAGGACGAAGCTTCAAATACAAATAATGTTGATTTAACATCGAGAATGTCTAATAGCAACATGGGCTGCGGATCAAGCTTGCAACAAATATTTCCAATTACTTGTGCTGTGCCAGATCTTTCCACGATTACTGAAGAAAATACAGCGAAGTTTATATATGATGGAAACACAAGAAGTGAATTTGATTCCCAAAGTGTGTGTAGTGTAGTTACTGATGAGCGCTGAGCGCATATTAAAATTTAATGATTTGTTAAAGAGATCAAAATATATTGTTAATTATTAAAAATAAAATGATTTATTATATATAAGTGTTTTTATCCTGCTTTAAAAATATTGATGAAACCAGCACTTGAATTTTCAACACATTGGGTGCGCATCGGATTGTTCCACAGACACCACACTTCATTTTTCCTTGTACTATCTTTGTGTGCGTCAGGATGGTTTGTCGCTTTCCTCATTAGCATTGGTATGCTGACTATAATTTACTACCTATTTGCTACCTTTATCCAAACACCTCAGTATTCTATAAGTTATCGCTTTTTTCTGACAGCGGTAATTTTGTTATTTTTGTTGAAAACTCGAGCCTGACCTTCACTGTAACGATACAAAGTTGAGGATACAAAATTGCTTCGTGCTCACTGCCACGCGCTGCCCCTGGTACACACGTGCGTAATGTAGATTTAAATCGTGAGTTGCGGACCATCGCTCAGTGCATGAAACGGCACTCATTAATGAAGCTGTAGACCACCCCAATCCTCTCGTTATCTCAACAGCTGAATATATCCCAGACAAGGAAGTATCAGCACGATTACGACGACCTAGACGTACTAGATGACATGACGATGACGAGATCCCCCATAGGAGTAGAGTAGGAGCCCCATCCCAAACAGACGCAGTACACGTACACAATCCCCGCCGGCGGAAACGAAGACCTGTCTTACGCACGGCCGCCACGAGGTATCCTTGTGTGACCCATCGCGTCCCCCCGATCCCTCCTATCAGAACGACGTCCTAAGCCGAGGTCCGTAGGTTCATCGCACTGCAATTTTTGCGGGAAAACTGAAACGTTCCGGATCACGCAACTGCCGGGATCCGAAGAAATTCTTCGTCTTCTGATTTGTGGTAGAACTGTTCCAGACCACCACTCTATTTGGCGACGCTGTAAAGGCCAGTAAAGTCAACAGTAACAGTCCATTTGAAAAAAAAATACAAATTTTTCCCAAAGAAAATAGAAATGACGGTCCGCCTTCAGAACAATAACAGAAAATGAAAGTTCGTTGTCGTTAAACTAATAATTGGAAGTTTTTGAAGGGGGCGGTCGTGTTTGTTTTATTTGGCTTGCATTTGATAGTTCTTAGTTGTTGGATTGGAGAATTGTTGTAGTTTTTCTTTTTAATATTGTGTATAGGTTTGTTCTTCTTTCGGGTTGCTTGCCGAGGGAGGAGTGGATATGTTTGCAGTGTTGGAGGGAGGGACTGCGGCAGTGTGCTGGTCTGATTGCACTGCAATAATTGTTAGATGTAGGTCTGGCGGGGGAATCGCGACCTCCCTTTTTTGGAGTTTTCCGCGTTCTTTCAAAGTTAAATCAATTTCACTTCGTTTTAATATTCAAATCACTTGACACTGGCAAATGCACAAGACGTACGACGCCATATTTAAAAGAGAGAAAAAAACAACTTAATTCTTACTTGCCATTTATTGACATTGGCAATAGTTTGACTGACAGTTAATTGTGTATTCGTGAAATTAATTTACTTTCAATCTGTAAGAAACTAAAAACCATTAGATCCTTATTTTACCAGTGGACAAATAACCTCAGGAAATAACATTACAAGAAAAATGTGAAAATTGAAGTACTGGTTTTGAACAGAAGGCTTGTTCATGTTTGTGTAACAATGCCGAGGTTTTTACCATTAAGAATTTGTATTAGAGACTGCTTGGTTCTTATTCTTTTAGTCATATTTAACACAATTCATATAACAGATATGGGTGAGTGGTCTTGCTTGATCAGTACCATAGAATCACTATTGTAGAATAGTGGTCATACTACTAGTTATCATACATATTTTTTTATGCAACTTTGTAAACAGTTTATCAAATTAAAAAGAACTTACTTTTTCTAGCGAATAATGATATGGATATACATAGCAAAGCAAGCAAGGGCAAGGAAGATGCTAGTAACAAGGGAGTGAATTTTAGCGGCAATGATGAATATTTGAAGAGTTGTCCATCTGTTGATAAGGGAAATGCATCTGAATGCTCCTTGCTAAATTATCCTTGTATAACATGCGATAGAAGCATAGTTTGTGACTATGGTGGAATTTATAACTACACATGTGCTGTTAAACCCAAAATAATATGTAATGTGAGTATATGAAATCTGTTTGGTGTTACAGAAGGGGATAATCAGTGTCATAATTTCCTGATAGAGTGGCTAGTTTAATATGCCTTCCATGGAGCACAAAGACATTTCTATGATAAATGTGTGCTATGTGGCTGATCTAAAGGATTATACTCATCTCTACACGTACTAGTCTTCCTCATATCCCCTGATATAAAGTGCCCATTTTTTAAATCATATTTGGTTTTTATTTACACTTTATACAGTGTGAAAGTATCAATAGCAAAAATACAATGTTTTTAAAATATGACATAAAATAATCACTCTTCCTTGTTTAGGGATCGAAAGCATTCAACAGAACAGCCATGTGCAGATTTTGTTATCAAACTGAAAAATGGGAGCATCGTTGTGAACAAAAAGCTAATTGTAATTCATTGGCTTCACCCACAAAGTTTTACATGTAAGTAAGTCTGCTTCTTCAGTTTTAAGTTTTGGCAGAATTATAATTTGTTAGTTTCATGTTTATTTTCTGATCCAATCTGATATTCTAAGAAAATTGATTCATTAAACTTTTGATAGCTATGATGAGGTGGGCTGGAGAAATAAATTGGTTACTGTGAGTTAGCAACTAACAGTACAAAAAAGCCCTTACTCTTTTATGTTTGTTTCATTTCAGAACCAACTGTACAGTCTCTGATGATGTTCTTTGCTTAGGCAAAAGGAAGTTTCTGAAAAAAATCCAATGTTCCTGGACAGCAGGCACAAGATGGGGAACTGCACTTATTTTAGCATTAACATTAGGTGGTTTTGGTGCAGATAGGTTTTACCTTGGCCATTGGCAAGAAGGCATTGGAAAGTTGTTCAGCTTTGGTGGTCTTGGAGTTTGGACCCTTGTGGATGCTTTGCTAATTGGCATACATCACTTGGGGCCTGCTGATGGCTCTGTATATATTTAAGTTTTATTAGACAACTTGTTAGCAATAAAAAATATTTAAATTAATATGTTTATTTCTCCACAATAAATTGACAATAACTTTATGAACAATGTCTGTACACAGGATTAATCTGGATGGAACAAGATGTGTCTGTACACAGGATTAATCTGGATGGAACAAGATGTATATTTCTCCACAGTAAATTGACAACTTTATGAACAATATCTGTACACAAGATCAACAAGCTCAGCTTTCTTTAATCCAGTTAAAGCAGGCAAATCCTTTATTTCCTTGTATTTGAGTATATTTTTCAACTGTTCCACAGTATAAGAGTTCACTCTTTGGGATTCAAGTCTATTTTTCAAGAGGTCTTCATCCATGATATCCACTCTAGATCTCTTGCTGTTGCCAGGTCCATTTGAATCGGTAGGTCTTTTAATAGAGAGAGCTCCAAATGGTCCAAATATTTCCTCAAACAAATCCTCTCTAATATTTTTATATATCTTAGGATCAGGATGAGTGGTATCTTTAAACAGATCAAGTTGTTCTTCCTCTAGAGCTATAGATTCCAAAGCTCTGTACTGTGATTGCAATTTTGGATTTTCAAAAACATCTGGTTTGTAGTCGAATCTCATACTATTTATTATGTCTTTCATTACTGACTTGCTGGCTTCATCTACACTAACATCCTCATCATCTTCATGCATATTTGGTACATCTCTGACAGTTTCTATAAAAGGTATAATAACAACATCAAACCCAATTTCTACATCAAGGCCCAAGGGCCTTGTGGTTGGAGATAGAGCAACAATTGTTGGTTTTGAGTTCACCCTGGTGCATAGTAGACAAATAGCTATCACGGACATTTCTCTGCAAGCTTGATGTAAAGCTTTAAAGGCTACAGTGGAACCTTCTATAGAACCTTCATTTGGGAACAAGAAGTAACTTATTTTATGATACCATTTTTCCTTGCACATAAATCCTGCCGGCTTGAATCCAAGAAGTTTTATCATAGGTGGTCCAAATGGATTTTGAATTTTTTTATATTCATTATCTGTGAATTCCACTCTTTCATTACCATAATATTGGCAATGCAGTATTTCTGATTTGAGTAAAGGAACTTCTTTTGGCACAATTTGCTCACTTTCATCTTCATCGTTATCATTACTCACACACACTTTCATTGTTTTAGTTACACTAGTAACTATTGTGTTTGTATCACGTTCTAAATTGGCCTTTTGGTGTTGTAAATATCCACTTCTTTTCAATAAACTATAAATACCTACACCAATTGACAATCCATCACTAATTTCAAAATCTAATTTTGCAACAGCTAAATGGCGATGTGATTCTTGATGCATTACTTTTTCTATTTCTTTACTGTCCCACAAAGGAAGAGGTATTTTAAACTCTTGACCCTTATTGGCTTCAAGTAAAAAGTTTTCATAAAATGTATCCATTTTATAATGCTCATCTGATATGTTCATCATTTTTATATCTATGTTTGAATCAACTAAATCCATAACTTTTTTTAATGTCGGCTTTTGATCTGCTACAATGGGAGGAGTACGAAGTTCTGTCAGCATGATAACAGTGCGGGTAGACAATTGCTTTTTGAAACTAGAAAACATTTTGCTACAATGCCACAATACATCTGATAATTTGAGTTCTTTAGCTTCTAAATATGACGATACATTGAAACTTTGCAGATTTTTAAAGTCCTCTAAAGTGGGCATTGTCAATGGGAATATTTCGATTACACTTTTGGAATCGAATGCACAAGTGGCTTCTTCAGTGCCATAAATACACACGCTTACATTTTGAGAGCCAGATAACCGTAAATATTGTCTTATCAGCCGACAAGTCGCATCATGTGCAACAGGAAATGTTTTGTACTTGCAGTTACCAAAGGCGTTAATGAGAATAATAGTCCCTGGTACACCTTTCCAGAATTTAATGTCTTCAATTTCTTCATCAGAATTCATTCTAAAGGCATTTATTTGAAAATATATATAATTAAACTCTTAGCTGCTCTTCTTGCTTTTGCTAGTTTCAATGGTTTCAATTCAAAAACTGAATCATAACCACAGAATAATAATAACTAAAGCAAGTCAAAACAAAAAGTTACAAGTGGCATCATTCCTTTCGTTCGTGGTAGTCGGCAAAGAGTAATGTACCAGTACCACAGAGTACTTTTTTTTCGAATAGACTGTTGTTGTTGGCCTTACTGGCCTTTACAGCTTCACCGAATAAAAATATAGGTAAGTACGAAGAGTTTGTACCTCGTTTCATTCGGGTCACACTGAAAGTCTTCACAACAGATTACTATAGCTAGCTACTCTTCTCGTCTCGTCTAGTTGAACCGCTGACTAACATTGACTGACGTTGGACGTTTTGTTGCCAGAAAATAATAGTTTTTCTTTAGTGCCTGCTTTAGAATTCCTATAAATAAGAACGCCAAAAGTATGTACTGTACAGCATTGTATTAATTATTCCTCTTATTATTAAAACAAACCATTCATAAAATACAAATATCCTCGTCAATTACATATAATAACCCTCGTCTTTCCAAATCGTTTTTCCTTGACGACCCTTTCTGAAAACATCTCTGCTCAAAAACAACCACCGTTTGATCTTATTTTCTTCTTTAAACTTATTTTTCTGTCAAACAATATCAAAATGAGAAGCTGCTAACAATAGGAATACTACGTATAGTTAGATATCTAGATGTTTAGGCTACATACCTTTTGATGTACTGATTGTGCTGTAGCTGCTGTAGACATAGTATATTATATTTCCTTGAACGTTTCTTTCTTTACAATAAAACAACACAAGGAAATTAAGAGCTAGTTGTTGAAATTGGAATCAAAATAAAATCATTGTATTTTTAGCAAACCTTTCTTTTCTACTTGACGATAGATGGCGTAATATGACATCTCAATAGCGTCGTATGTATTGCTATGGTAATGTATCATGAATCTGATGAAAATAGGGGTCTATTCTTTAATCTGGATTAAGGATATTTAAAGTAGAAACAGAACATCTCAACCCAATTCTGGACCCTTTCTAGTTATCTTCTAATTACATCATCATGAAATCATCTAGTAATCCAAGAAATTAAGTTCCTGAACCTTTTTTATTCTCAGCTACTACATCATTAGCACTATACATATTTTTTTGTATTTGGTTGCTCTTGTACCGTACAACATTTTTTTTTTTACTGAAACTTATTTTTTTTAAACTAGTGTACAGGATTAGATACGGGTTTTCGTTAATGTGTTGCAGTGGTCACCCTTTAGTGTACCTACTGCACGCCCATTTGATATTATATATTATGATATTATAGAAATCTATCACAGTATAAACTTTACCTTTATGTACCCTACTTATCTTGTAAACAAATATTAATTTACGCATAATTTTGTATAAAGTAATTTATTAAATGTTCCTGGATTCTGGCGTAGGTGTAATAAAAATGATACTTATATTTAGTGTGGTAAAATTTTAGTAAAAATAGTTATTGGTAAATGGTAACCGGCATCGGGTGGTAACATGACGTGCGTTTTCGTAGTCGTCAGAAGTATCTAGCGACAATCTGGTTGCAGTGTAACTGATCTATGATAATGACAAAATGTATTACGTATTGGTATATGGCATTTCTTATCTATTTCTCCTTGCATAGGATGCTCAGTAAGTCAATTTATAAATTAGTGCAAATAATGCATTCGTGCATTTTAATATACTAGTCACGGGTAAATGCTAGCGGGTGCCGAGATTGGCATAGGGCGTAATTATGTGGGGGCAACGCAACGGGCGGCAGGCGTGCTCGGGCTGGCGACACGACGGAGGTGGCGGCCGGCGAGCGTGCGCAGTACGCGCGGCATTGCAAACCTGCGCAACTCATCATCATTCGTTCGCGGGCCCACGCCGCGGTGTCACCTCGCCTAGCTCCCGTTACCCCTCGCTTCTCGAGGACCGTTTCCGGTCCACGCCGAGGACCCGGACGGTAGACGGACGGCATTTACGCTCTTCGAGCGCCCGTACGCTTCCAAATCTAACCGGAGCACGCGTGCGCGAACGAGCGCGTGCGTGGCGCCAACTGCGCGCGACGACGACCCGGGAGCATGCAAGGAGCACGGCGCTGCCGCGCGTAGCGAGCCAGGCCGTGCGCGCTATCGCCATGGGCTGCGCCTCGTCCGCCGAGGAACGTGCCGCCATCGCACGCAGCAAGCAGATCGAGAAAAACCTTAAGGAAGATGGTATCCAGGCAGCCAAGGACATCAAGCTCCTGCTCCTCGGTAATGGAGATCCTCCCTTTCTTATAGCTCTTTATAGCTGACTTGCGCGCGCACGCCAGTCGGAGCTGTATCGACTTCAGGACTGCCGGCGAGCCGGCACGCTACGACGCAGCGACGTTGTCAGATTCTGCTTGTTGCTTTCGTGATTTATTAGCTCTTCGTCAATACAGGAATACACATAGGTGGTCTATTTACTGAAGTTTTAACTAAGAAGTACTATGGATGAATTTAAAAAAATAAGGTAACCTATTCCTGTTAGTACTGGCTATCATTTTTCTGTTTTTGTAAACATGGGAAATTTCGTCTTAAAACTTGTATCACATTTATGTATGTAAATTAAATAAATAAATAAATAAAACAGTCGTGAGCGGCCACAGCCAATTGCAGAGTATTATATAGTAGTATAGAAAAACGAATAAGTAATAAAACCTATATAAAATATATTCATACTTAACACTGTACATTGGTTCTGCCACCTTTAGAAACCCAGCGACTACATATATACTTCTTATTAACTTAGCTAAGGAGGTTTATGATTCCATGATAATATTTTCCGAAATATTAAATTCAGGGGCTAATGAATTGAATACAATGAATGTGTTCCATGGATTTTGATTAATTATTTGGAACACTTAAACAAATAAAAATGAATTAATAGGAGCCATTGATACATTATTTAAGCTATTAAATAAAAATACAAACAAATCAAAAAAGCAGTTAACTACTACCTAGAAGAAATATAGTCTAATACGAGTAAGGTTAATATTTATCGGTTTATTGATCGCATGACTGACCAATCATCACCGAGCGTGAAGAAAGAAAATTTTAAATCATCTGTCGTTTATGCACTTATTAAGTATTTTACTAGGTGGGTAGGTATTATCTATAATCCCATCCATCCATCCATCAGTCAGTCTTTATAAGTCAATTGCTGGCCACTCCGATCGCGACGGGTAAATCCCACAACTACTATAACCAATGCATGACAAAACCTTTTGGAAACGAAAAATATATTTTGTATCAAATTCGTAAAGTAGAGGTACTCAGAAATGAATATCGTATGAACTGGAGTTGTGCCAAAGTGAAGCGTGCTTGGATTGGAATCATGTGTTGCATTTTTAAACAATACTAATAAAAGCATTCTGGACGAAATCATCAACATTCAGCGATGAAATTACTTTTGGTTGTAAAATTTCTGTTCGAGGCTTATTGCATACATACATGGATGGCAGTGGCCATATTACAAGCCTGATTGCCATTATTGAGTGCTCGACACAACGTATGTATGTTTATGTATGTATGTATGTAAGTATGTTTTATTAACGAAATAGCTCATATCAAACCGTATTTTTTATTTTCCAATTATAGTTAGCTTATTTTGGGTTCATGTAGCCACAAAATAATTATTTTGATATTGAAATTCATGCAGTTAATAAAAAAAAGTGCCATCTAGCGTTTAATAGCCCAACTACTAAATACGGGTTTCAAATAAACAGACTGTCAAGACAAGTATTGCCCTACATTAAATGTATGAAATATTTTTTTAAGATTTTTAATATATGTACGCTCATTAGAAAACAAGATTTTTCTAATTTTATTGTTATATATTTCTTAATTCAGATCTAGATAAATTTTTTAGAAAAAATTTGAAGCACAATAATTTATTTTGATCATCCCAATAGATTTTAAAATATTTCGTTCTCTTTCGTATGTCAATCTACTTTACGCATGTGTGAGCGAGCTGGAGCGAAAAGTCCCGAACGCAGCCGAACGTCAGTCGAGCGGGGCGCGGTCGCCGTCAGTCGTCACGGAGTGGAGCTGCTGGTGCTTGTCATCCGGCCGCCATTATCTTGTGCGAATTCATAAAATCAATTAAAGTTTACGCTGTCGTTACGCGTTTCAGTGCAGAGTGCGGTGGATATTCGTGAAAGTAAGAAAGGTGCGGTAAATTCTCGGTCGGAGAGTGCGGAAACACCTATCCGGACAGGTGTAAAGTGGTCGAGTCGGTTAGGTTACTGTGTTGAGTGGTACGTTGTGTAGGGTGGGTCCGGCAAGACCGGGGCGGCAGGACGCGCTCGAAGCGTATGCAGAGGGAGCGGTGAGAGCGCGCCCGGCTCGGGAGTCGGGGCGGACGGCGGCCAGGGCACAGAAGCTGCTGCCGAAATGGGGTGCGCTCAGTCGGCCGAAGAGCGCGCGGCGGCTGCCCGGAGCCGACAGATCGAAAGGAACCTGAAGGAAGATGGCATCCAGGCCTCCAAGGACATTAAGTTGTTGCTGCTAGGTACGGCTCTCTTATGTTTCCATTCCCGCATGGCCGCACCCATGACTTGAATGCGACGTTTTACAAGACCGATAGATGTTGTTGCATTTTCAAAATGTACCGACTTGTAGGTATGGTCCTGCTGCCAAATTTGTGCAAAGTTCACTCGTGTAATATCCTTATCGAAATAAAAATTGTAATAATTAGCTTTCTCTTTGAATCTAATCAGTATGCTGGTATGCAGTTAGTTCCGCGTGCAAATGAAAGTGCCTATTGGTTTATGCTTCGAGAATCAATTGGAGGTTTCAATTACATTGCATAGCCTTACTTGAAATTAACTTCACATTAAGTTTCATACCATTCACTTATCATGGAATTGTATTGTCTGGCTTTCTAGTTAAATGTTATGTTGATAAATTATTTAAATTAAATAATTCCAATTACTCTAAAGGGGTAGTAAGGATTGTCAAATATATTTTATAAGATAAGCAAATATTACAGGGGCAAAGCTGCAGGGAAGAGCTGGTTGGTAGCTTGTTTTATGCATAATCTGACTCATTAATAAGGCAATAATGATATAAGATATTGGATCACAATTACAATATGGTATCCTGTTGTGATCTCAGGTCCCACATTTTTAGCCGGGCTACACATCATGTTGTAGTTGTTAACAATAGCTTGGCAGTTAGTCCTTTAATTCTGGAATCACTGTGATCAGATTTGAGGCTGCATTCCTTTTTGAAAGAATAGGTGTTATCTGATTCATTGATATTCTCAAGACATATCATATCTCTACTTAAAAATATTTTACCTAAGTACACTATTTTTTTACATACTTAAAAGAACAAACATAATATTTTTCCTTCTACATAGAAGGAGAGATAGTAGAGATAGAAATAGAATGATGTTTGAGAAATATGTATTTCACCATGTAGCCCTCTTTGATACCATAAAAACATGGTAGAAATGTAAAATAAAGAGTTCAAAGTGCATCATTTATTCACATAACCAAGCAATAAGCTAAACATCAAATGCAACAAATTGTCCCTACATTATGTTAGTTTATTTTCTTAAATATAGTAAAGACAGGCAGGGTCAACTAACATTAGCCTTTGCAACTGCTGGAAATAGGCTTCCAGAAGTCGATACCACTCCCAGGCCCTATGCTCTCTGAAAATGCAATTTTTCATTGCCACTTATATTTACAAATTAAAATTAAATTTGTGTTGCTTCTGTCAACTTAGTCATAACATAACCTGTTTATTACACAAGTTCATGTTAATGTTTGAGGCAATAGTTAACCACAGATTAGTCATCCAAACCAATTATGGGCTGACTCAGTGGTCTTTTGGTGTAACTTATTTCCTATTCACGAAATACAACAGTTCTTTATTGTACACCATTTGAAACCATAAGACACATTAAAAAAAAAGGAATCACTTCCAGACTTCCAAAATAATAATTAAATTACAAACCGAATAAGAGACACTCTTACATTAGTGTTAAACTTTTACTAGTTAACTGTTAGTTAGTTTGTTTGACTGTTAATAAACACTGTATAGCTAAAATTGTTACAGGCGATTTTAGATGTTTCTGTGGTAAGATCAAAAATCTTGCAAATAAACTGTAGTTTAGCTCCTTCAGAGTCATTTTCTCGCAGTACATACAAACAGATTATAGAATAGTTTTTTTAAAGTAAGCCAAATGCAAGTGTTGTTTAAAAATTTATGGATTAAAAAATTATTCACAATAGTTACTACATACATTTCTACTACCTTCCACTCCATTACACTCTGATAGAATCGTAAATTTTGTTTGTCTTATGAATGGCCACCCCCTAAGAAACCCAATCTATCTTGTCCCTTCAATTACTTATTCGTTCTTGTTTGTACAAAAACATTAATGTGTTGTGAAGAGGTCAGAGCGATGTTAATATTAGCTACACCAAAAATAAACTATTTACTTACTAACACGCAAATCACTATTAAAATACTGTATGTTCAAAATTATCGATTGGAAACAAGACTTGAAACAATTTCAGTGTTATCCAATCTGCAAAGTTAAGTTACCTTTCGCGGGTTTGGAAGATGAATGGGTAACCATTCTAGTGGCAAAAAAATTTACGCTCTTCAGTTTTTTGAACAGTTTTAAGAGGGCTATTTATTATATTACGCATCTCTCTCGCTCGCACTTTTTAACATTTGATTGTAAAAGACTAACTAGACTTTTGAAAAATGCCCTTCAATATCTGTGTTAACAATAAAATAACGAACATTTTAGACATATATTAATTTTCATATTCCAAGTTTTTAAATAGAGAAAAAGGGCAATAACAATTGTTGCCATTTTATTCTATCAAAATATATGTCTTGCCTTGTTATATGAAAAATAAAATATGTCTTAAATGTCCATAATTTTATTGTCAACAATGATATTGAAGCACCTTTTTCAAAAGTCTACCTGGACTTTTACAATCTTTGAAAATGTTAGAATGTGCGAGCGAGATAGATGCCAAATGTGAGAGGCCTCTTAAGGCAATCTCAGTTGTCTTTGAGTCCTGGAGGCCACAGGCCAAAGGACTTTCGACACTCGGGTTGTCCAATCCCCATTAGAGCAGTGAGATGAACTACACTCCAGGCCAATAGCAGCAAGCCACAAGGGCGTTGCAAGTTCCAAGTTTTTTAAGAGCCATTTAAAATGTAAAACTATTGTTTATCTGAAACGACTTTGTTATTTTACGCGTATCTAATTTTATTATCGTTATCGCTCGTGCATTTAAGTTTCAGGCGCGCTATCAAACAGCGCGTTGTATGGAGATTGATGGGCTGGGCTTCCTTTCCTTTATGCCAACTCAAAATATATCGCTTCGATAATTTTTAGAGTATAATCACTAACACTGCTTACTTAATTATATCACTGATAAAACAATAATTCTGGGTAAATATGTATAAATATAGTAATTTACGGTTTAAAAAATGTATTTCTCAAGAAGAAGAATATCTGTCTGTGAAATACAATTAATAAATTAGTTAACAAACGAAAGTACACAAGTGCCAGAGCGGCGCATTCCGCCTTTGCTTTACAACAATTTTAAGTTGAAAAATATTAAAACAGAGATGAGTGATTATTTCCGCGATTAGACTTAACGTGGCGTAGATTACCTACCTACCTGTTTAAGTACAGTAACTTAACATATAGCTGAAAATATATTTGTATAGCTAACATTAAAGTACCCGTGTACTTTACCGTACCGTGATACTTATGAGATGTGAAATTATGGTATTAAGTGGTTGTCTTATACAGTTCTGAGTCCCTTGTGGAAGTCCTTATGGCACTGACTAACATTAAATGCTGGCTTTTAAAATGATCCCAAACCTAAGTAAAATCCCGTCGATGAATAAGGAACATTCATCATGTTGTCGTGTCATGAATTCATGATCATGACGTGAAGCGCCCGACGCCGTCGGGTCGGACGTTACTGACAGGTATTTTATCAGGCGACCGCTGTGGAACATGCGATCGGCGATTTTATCGATATGATAGCACAGAAAGCCCTAGCGCGCCCCGAGCCACATCCGATCTGTTGTCGATAAACGAACCCACTCGCACGTAATATTGATGGTTCAATACCACAGCATTACTAAATGCTGTGTCAAGCCTGCCGTGTGTCGGTGAGTGATTCGGTGCGATACATTAATATTGATAGTTCTTTTTTGAACTCCTGCTGTGAGTGAGCTCACTTTAGTACCCTAAGTGGTGGTCAAAGCCGTAATCCACACAACACTATTTGAGAATTTAGACGCGGCAGTATTAAAGTAGGCTCTTGCCTAAGGCCTCTTGTACAAGTGTAGCCGGCATCCACACCTTTCCGCCCGAAATATAATTGTAGAAAAACAATATCTTCACGGCAGAAATGGATGTGGCGGTGGTACCGCCCCTGCAAACCGTATACAGGTTCAACCAGCTGCTAAGTAGGTGTCCGGGGCAAGGAGACGGCGCTTTCGACAGCACCTCACTCAACTTTGGAAGGCCCTACGTAGGGGTCAACAAGGTGCATCACTTGACACCCTGAAAGAACTGCCCGGCTATGGAGGAAAGAACCTCAGGCTCCAAATTACTCTCAAGGTAATGGGCATGCGTGGGGTTACCCCGACCAGCTGGCTGGTCCGGGATCTTATAAAGTTTTATTTTCCTACAACCCCCTTAATGCCATTTTAGTACGCGTCTGGATATAATATTGAAGGAACATATTTGATATTCCTGAATCGTCGTGCCTAATGTCTCTCGGCACAGCACGTATTGAACTGTAATAAAAGTTCTATTATAAAGTATTGTAGCTACTACTCAATAAAATAATGACACTTTCCAGCTCCATTTATCAGTGTAATCGGATTTTTTATTGGTTCTCACGATACATACTTTTTCCTTTTTGACAATTCCTAACACCTAATTCTAATGGAAAGAAAAAAAATTGCGCTGCGTCTTCCGTTACGTATGATTTATGTTGAGTGTAGAAACGTCATTGCTCCATGTAGACTTTTCAACACGCAATTTAATGTACGTGTATTATTTGGCATAATTCAAGAGTTTCGACTTTTCTACACTTTAAACCGAGAAAACGTTCAGACTTTTCGTTGGATCCATTTGCAAGCTGGAACATTTGCATTTGCTAACGGTTGGATGTTATGCGGTTTTGCAAAAAAAGGCGCTGAAAGAGTGCTAGTAATATATTAAGTTCAAAACTAAGTCCGTAATATTCTTAAAAATGTTATTTTCACGAGACTAAGTTTTAATGAGAATTTTCTCACAATAGTCACTGAACTTCCTACAGAAAACTTTATCGAAATGGGCAAAAACGAGCAAATAAGGCGTACTATAGATACAGCATTCGTACGATATTTCGTACGTCGAGTCAGTGGCGCGTTGGTCAGTGACCCTGACTGAAGAGCCGAGGGTCCCGGGTTCGATTCCCGGCCGGGGCAGTCATTTATTTGGTAGATAAATGTTTATGCTCGGGTCATGGGTGTGTTAAATTGTGTTGTTTGCTGTATGTGTCCGCCACCCGCAACACAGAATCCTAGTGCGGGGGTGTGAGTGTGGAAGCGTTTATTTTTATTTTATTTTACTTGGTCAGTTTTCTTGGGGCTTGGCTCACGGGAGCTTGGCCTGACTTCGCTTCTTGAACATTAGTATTTATTTATTTTCCCATTACTTGGGCATGATCGAGTTGCTGTGATTAACACACAGCATAGGGTATGTCGCAGTGTATGACAAGCAGATCAGCGATCGCTAAATAGGTTTTTCGTCAGGAAGCGAAGGAGCGCAAATGCATTGGTAGTAACCCTAAATATCGCTAAGGCCTTAGATTGAGCGTGTCACAAATCTTTTTTTGCGGTAATAAGGTCCTCGCGAGAGGGTGTGTGTAGTTATCTAAAAAAAAAAAAAAAAGGTTTGATCGGCGCTCATCAAGGCTCTATTCTATCTCCCACGCTGTTTATTCTATATATCAATGACATGCTCCAGCAAACTTATAAAGTGCATTGTGTTGTTGCACAGAAGACAGAACTGCATTGCCGTCCATGCCGTATCATCGCTGACCAATCGGCATTTACTATAACGAGATTATTCATTCATTCAAGACTTTTCAACAGCATCCGATTCAATGTTCTTAAACAACTCACAGCACAACCACATTAAGTATGAGCGATATTGCAATTGTGGCATTAAATCACGAGTCCACTTGTCTCAATGTAGGTGATATGTGTATCGGGAGGTCAGGGATCGGCCGTTCGCGCTGCCGAGACAATTAGATACCGTCGGGGTCACGACGCTTGAAACCTGCGTTCTAGAGGGGTCCTTTGTGACACCCACGACACTCGCTTTATTAGATAGGACGGCTCATCACATTAGCACCTATCTTGATCACGACGTTTCAAGAGGACGGCGAAGTATTGCACGTGATGTTCTAACTGTATTTTTATCTACCAAGTAGTAGTTGTATCATACATCACCAAGTTCAGAAGTGCGGGGAGGGTCGGTACAACAATTACCCAATTTTCAATCTTTACAGAACTTCAGTGAAATTGATTCTATTTTGCTCCTTCGTTACTTTTGCTTATGCTACAATCATGCCAATTAATTGCTTTCATTATGTTCTACTAAAAATAAATCAATGAGTAATAGGGTTTTGCCAAGCAGCGATACCGAGAACGTGCAGGGGTCGTTCATAAAATAATTGAGTTTTGAAGGAATGGTGCTTTCTATAGAACTTCCTACAACCATACCTTCACACACAGGAATGCGTACGTGTATATTTACCATGTTAATGTCGACGTAAATTTTCCTTCTACTGGGTCGCTAAGTTAATATCGGCCATCAGATCAAATTTTGATTGATATTTCTAGAAGTCTTCATTAGTTTTCTCAAAACTGTTGATAATGTCTCTTCAGCGCTGCCAAGGTCTGTGGAATATTAGAAAATATATCTACTTACGGCAACGAGACTTATAAAATTCCAAAAAATATTTAAGTCTGGATCGGATAAATCAGACGATCTTACGTGTAAGTACAGATAGCCATACGAGAGATTAAACGACCGGGAACCGCAATTACTACCACTTACTTGAGGAGTACAGTGATTCATGGCTTGTCGCCGCGTATTCAGCTTCCTATTAGCCTACTATATCATAAACTAGGGAGAACTCGTGACTCGCCCGCGTGATATTTACAAATACAGAAAATTTTAAACAGTGAAATAAGTACAGACGCTAAATTCTATAACGAAAAAACTGTTTGAGACATTGAGATAAAACAAAGTCTATGAGAGTACTCACTCTTACTTACCGCATCTTACTACATCTAAAATCCCTGAAAATTCCATCAGAATCCGTTCAGCTGTTTCGGAGCCTAATCGCGACAAAAAACGCAGGCAGACAGACAGACAAGAATTCTAAAATAGGTTGATTATGTTTAGGTCTCATAAATAACATATAATCCATTTAATTCTTTACCTTAATTTTAATATCACAGATAGACACTTGTAATTTTATTTATTGGTAAGAAGAGGTTTTGCCAGCGGCTCAAAATACTCGACTAGACGACTGGTGTTACGAGTGTCCATAGGCGACGGTGACCACTTACCATCATCCATACCTTTCCATCCGTAACAAAATTATTGAGCGAAAACGCAGTTGGGTAATCTAAAAACATTGTCGTTCGGTTAGCAACGGGCTTGCGAGATTTCTTCGAGCTGTTTTATATTCAATCCTATACTATTTTTACTCTGCATGCGAGACATGGATGCATTTAATGTAAAACCTAACGGTTTACTTTCGGACGGCAATAAAATCATTTTTTTTTTTATTTGGCTGCAAGTTTTATTGCTGTACTGTTGGGTTAGGAATGGCTCCTGATGAATCAGACGGCTGGTAAGCATGATGTTTTCAGTTTCGGTCGCCAGTATTTTTACCCGACAATTAGGGTTATGTTTTTCGAGTGTTTGTATGGATGTCTATTTCTTTGTCACGCTGTGTAGCCTAAACGGTTTGATGGATTTTAACAAATGAGGTGTCGTTAGGTTCGTCTGATGCAAAAAGAGACATAGGGTATAATTTTGGGAAAAATACATATGGCTGCCTTCATTTTTATTTATTTGCAATTTTTTTTCACTTAAATGATTTTTTTTTGCAATAAACTGTTACAAAATGTCAGGTATTAAGATGTCAGTTAAATTTATTACAATGTCAAAATCATCAAAAATATGTCAATATAAAATATTAGTATTAAGTATCACAAACAAACACAGAAATTGGAGAAACTGTCGAAATTAATTCTGTTACAGATTTTTTTTCCTAAATCTCCAATATTCGGACACGTGAAATTTACAATTATATTATAAGTGTATAAGTATTTATTTGTGCTAGAATTTTCAGCCTTAATTTAATACACTGTGTGTTTGAAGTATTCTACTTTATTAAGCTTTCACTTTTGTTACATTTTTTTAACGTTTGATTTCTTTCCCAGGTGCTGGCGAGTCGGGCAAGAGTACTATAGTCAAACAAATGAAGTAAGTATTAAAATTGTTATACTCATTCAGTTTAATGTCTCACAGTAGTATTTCGTACAGCAAAAAATTGCTACACAATAGAGGAAAGACTAAGTACTAAACTTATGAATAAGATTGTGATTTTATCACACGTATTACTGAGCAAGTTTGGTTTCAATAGCAGTCAGTTCGTGCCGCCATATAAGAAAATTGTAGATCGAAACAAAGTTGGTTTACGGAAGAAAGCGTGACGGACAGACCAGTGATGCAATGGGCAATGGAAATGGGAGCTAACTGTCCCGGTGCTGTCATCGACGAGTGGAAAATCTTGTCAATATTTTCGTACATATTTGCTTCCCCATTTTTGCTTTTTGCCTGCACCGGCGGCGCGGCGGTGGTTCATACCAGCGAACGGAATAAACATGGAAGCATTTCGACCTATGCATAGAATAAAGGTTTATGTGATTATGAAACCAAATCACTTTGATTGTTTTTCTGTCTCTAGATAGACCACTAGATTATACTAGTAAAATCAAAATTTAAAAAAGTTATGTAATTACGAAGATAGC
>DWLO01000328.1:0-22044 GCA_018245335.1 Dalla quadristriga
TTTTTCTGTGTACCCCACTCTAACCAACAAGCGCCCGCAAGACGACCGTCATTCTTTAATGCCTACAATCAAATCGCTCGTCATATTAACACAGTAAATTAGGTTTACCGATTTCTGTTCGACGCTTACCTCTATACTGCACCCTTATCAGGATCTACTGAAAGCTTCGGTGCCGGCACGTACCAGGTACAATCTACAAGTGCTCAACAAAAATACCGAGTTTTATTTTAGTCATGTTGCGTTTCGCCCGCAGTTCTACGTGCGTGAAATTATTTTTTGTGGCGGGAGTACTCTGAAAACTGATAATATGAATTGTTCGTGTTCCATCAGTGCATCGTTGATAACTTTCACGTTACGTAGCACGGATTCTTTGCACACGTTCCCAATGCGGGAACATCTAGATAACATTTTAGCGCCATATTCAGAGTACTACCGTTCATCGTTCGGATGGAATAATCGTTGCTGGAAAGCTTTTAATCCGACACTTTCTGCGGAAGCTATCCACTTTTTGAGCTGACTGTTTTGTGTATAATCAGGTGCTGAATAAGGACATAATTAAAAGGGCGATTTTATATGAAGCTGTTGAATCCTCCAAAACAAAAAAACACCATTCAACCTTTTCAGTACATTCAAATATTTTCGCGAATATTGCGCTTAATGGCACGCTTTATAATATTTATGACCAGAAAATAATTACCGCTACCCCCTGTGAAATCCGCCATTGTTTGATCTCTTCTCTCTGATTTGATCGCATCTCTCTGAATTTTGTTATTTTTCGAAATGCAAAGTTTAACTGAAAAAAACAGGTAATAAAGTACCTATATCAACAGTGTATTAAGCATTTGGGTCGCCGATTTTTCATTTTATTGGTAATTGTTATCATTAATCGTAAGATTAAAAATAAATAAGATTTTACATTCAAAATATTCTCAAATTGGTAGGTTCCAATAACACAAATACATAGGAAATGAAACAATCCTTCTTTCTTTTTAATACCAATCTGTGGTATTATCGTAGGTATTATGTTTGTTAATGTGCATCCGAAAATATTGAAGCATATTTCTTTTTACCTTCATTGTGATCTCTTCGGCAAATATCATAATAATAATCATTGAATCTTTAAAAAGTTAACGTCCGACAAGGTAAGTTTTTGGTTTGTCTTTGATGTCTTTTGCCTTTTTGTACTCTTTGGATTTTATAATATTCCTCTGGGTAGAAATGGGAGTTAAATTTAAACCAATCATTTACTAAATATGCAAACAGGGAAAAATATTATCCCCGCAAATTAATGTCTGAACAACAATTCCGGAAAACGGAAAAATCATCTCACGGCCACGAACGTTTTCACGCGAGCATCACACATAAAACGGCAGCGGAGCTTAAAGCAAATGCCATTATGCGAAGGTAAAACGCGACACGTGAGACTCGAAGTTCATAAATATTAAACAAAAAAACTAGCGGAACCAATCTCGACGGGGCGGATTCCATTTGGTCGCACGAACCACCTACCGCTGTGGGACACATTTCTTCCGGTGCGTGCCTTCGCTACCGTGAAAATTTCACCTCTCACTTTGCATAAGAGTAGTGTTATCTATATTTCATTCGATATTCGTGATGTGTAAAGACACCTATTGCGTGAATCATAAATGGCGATCGTTTCGCCCGGCCCCATAAAATTTCTTTCAACGAATTTCTAAAGCATTCGTATTCCCACGCGTTTGCTTTTTATTTTTATATGTAAGACACTTTACGACTGAATAATTTTTCTTCCTACTATAAAAGGCACTCAAACCGTGATTTATTAGTGATAGCAATAATAAACAGATTAATTCGCTATCATAGTCATTCTGAGTTATCCCATGTTCGTCATAATGAGAACAACGTTACTCTGAGTAGGTACATTACTAGGGACTGGTGAATCTTTTTTAATACAGAACATTTTAAACAGTGAACGGTCACTTAGGGGTATGATTAAAAAACCGTACGACATATTGAAGTAAAACGAAACCTATACGGTAACATAGTGTACCCACTACAATCCCTAAAAATTTCATCAAAATCCATTCAGCGGTTTGGGAGCCAATTCATGACAAAAAAACGCAGGACAACTGACAGACAAAAATCTAAAAACCGTTGATAAATGTTTTGGTGTCATATAAATAACATATTCCATCTTATTATTGACCTTAAATTTAATATCACAGGGAGTCACTCTAATTTTATAATATATATTATATAAATAGTACAAACAAATACTTAGTGCGCATTAAAAAACCATGCCCTAAAACTTTAATCCGTACCGTACTACATTTTGTTTAAATCTAAGCCCGTCTTTATTTGTTTCGAATAGAATCTTCGTAGCCTTCGCAGCACTTCAACTATTTTTGTACACGTCGAGGCAATTCTAATACGTACCGTTAAAGCTTCTGAAGTAGAGTTCTCGGTTGAGACAGACACTCGGTCTGCCGTCTTACTTGCCTCTTAAGAACAAAGGATTTTGATCTTTACGCGTATAATATAAGAGTTGTTTGTGAGATTTTGTGGTTCATTGTGTATTTGGCGAGTGCTAAGTGGTAGCACGTGGCAGCCTCCGTGGGGAGAACGGAATACTTTAAGCTTAGATGCATCTTGCGGAGAACCGCCCTTGTTAATATAGCGTGTATTACAATTAATTCACTTGAAAACAATGTTTTCTTTGAGTGGGCTACTTTAATTCTAATATTACGTTGAGTAAAAACGATTTTAGGTTGAACTTTTACGTTCACATTTTAATTTGAAGATTGCGATATGGTTGCCCGATTTAGAGATCATGAGACGACTATCTCAGTGCTAAGAAGTGTAGCAACGCTTCTGTGACTAAAATCGACGGTGGCTCAGATCTAGATAAGTTACAAGACCGCCACTTAGTGATCGTTTGAGACCATTTCCTATCACTTGACTGCTTCGTATTAGTCTACATCACAAATTAAGCAATGGTTTTTAAATGTAAGACACGTTAATAGTTCGGACTGCGTCTCACTTACCAGGAGCACTATAACATGGGGTTCCCTAAAAAGCACAATACATGTTCTTTTACAAAGCCACAGACATATTGGGTTCTGCTCTGATATATTTCAAGTCAATAAGCGACTGGTGCGACTTTTTCCAATTTCCTTTGTCCGCTTTTCCGATGACAAAAAAAAACAAGTAATAATTATGTATGCCATAATTCAAACGCGCGTTCCATCCCAACTCATTCACAGTAAGTAAGCCTACGGAAACCCTGTAGATAAATATAGGAAGTAAAATACGTAGTAATATCGCTCCGTTGAACCGGCGAACGCATGGTCCCAGGGGATGTCGCGGTTGAGAATGCATCTGGCATGATGCATATGAGATAAAGCGGGCACCGAACCTCTCGGGGCCGCTCCCTAATCACGCCTTCCGCCAAGCATTTGCATAAACTATAACGCGCCTAATATACACTGAATTAATGCATTTAAGGTGACACCTAAGCCTTAAATATTCGTCGCTGTTTCGATTGGGAAGGTGCACTTGCTCGATCATTGTGTCATTGAAGTTACTTTTAGATTTATGTAAAAGAACGTTTATACACAACGTATATACATATGAAATAAGTCATTTATTATGATTACCCAGCAAAGAGGTTCTGTAGTAATATTTACACTTATATTTATAATATTTTGGAATTTTATTATTTTTGGTGCCTAGCTACTTATTAGACAGTAAAGTATATTACTGTGTTTATACAAATAAAGATGGTATATTATAATGTAAAGGTAAAGTTTTACCGGATTTTTTATCGCGAGGCAGTTGTTTCTGAGCATTTTTTTAGCATTTTAGCCTTCCGGCAGTAAATGCGTAATAGCCGGCACGGCACTTATTTCAGAGGCAACAATTTCAGTCCTTTTGAGTCGCAACGTACCTGTGACTATTATTGAATAGAACTAATATTGACTTATAATAACTGGGCTCGTACTTAGTTTCACTGAAGTTACTATATTTATGGTTTTGGTTTAAGCCACGACCAATTCATTATTAAATATTAATACTGCGAATAAAACACGCAAAGAAAATTAGTCATTACTTGTTTTGAATGATTTTACTGTGTTTTCATAGAAACCCAAATGAATACGTCATATTTACATACTTTTACCCAGTATTACTACTCCGTTAGGTAAACTAGCGTTTGCCCATGTGGTAACTAGTTATGTAGTAGTATTGAGACGATGAGTATTCATGGACCTTCTAGGGCCTAAAAGTACCCGATGCCAATATCGATCTCATTGAATATCTATTTTTTTTAAAAAGGTCAGGGTTGAGGGAGTCGAAATGGCTATTTGAGTTGGTGAAGAAAAAAAAACTACACGGACAAAGCTGCGGGGATCATCCAGTTTTAACATAATCTGTTTAATCGATTTAGCCAGTTTTGTGAAATGTGTCTTTGAAGTTTACGTACTCACGTCTTTATACATTATTTAAATCTCATCAATGGCGCATGTACCTGTATGACTTTCAGCAAATACCGTTTTAATATTAACACTTCAGACTCACTGTCAACTTCCACGACATTGTTAACGAGGGACTTGTGGGCGAGAAATCCGACACCATCTTGGGACAGATGTTTGCCCTCTAGGTGAGAATCTGTCTGTCTTCGGATTTCAGTCTATCGTAACGTAAGTTTTACTTGTCTACTGATAAAGGTGAAGGTAAACCTGGAAAGGAAACCTTTCTGAGTGTTCTCCGTTATATTGGTTCTCACAGGTTTGTGAAGTCTGCCAATCAGACCACCGCACTTGCTGGTCTGTGAAAAGATCCGAGCTCATGATTGATGGGTTGATGATGAACATCGAAGCCTAAATCTACTTCTAGTCTACTTTAGGCTCGTACATTTTTTCAGCGGTCTTCGGTGTCCTGGTGTAACATATTTCAGTGTGCATGGTTTTCTGATTTAATAGCTGGATCGTTGCCTGATATCTTGCGCAGCTCTTGCCCAGATGATACCGTCGCTATAATAACTACAAATAGCGAGGCCGCCGGCGTCGGAGTTCTCTGATATGGTTTAATAAGTGCTAAAAATAATTTTAAATTTTGTAATTTTTATTCAATACGTACCTACCTACTTAAAAACATAAGAAAATGACCACAGACTTTTATAGATTGCATTAGCTGTTAAATATTAATATCTTTATCTGTTATCGGGTGTGCAAATTATAATTTATTTTAAGCAACCAAGAACATTATTGGAACATGATGTTGATTTTTTTTTCTAAATATGACTCGATTCTCCTTTTGACAGGCGTAGTTGGATAAAAATGTGAATATCAATTTAAAACCATGACCATTGAAGATAGTTTAATTAATAATCAATGAGAATCTAATAAATTAAACTTTTTTTTTAAATTATTTAGCAAAGGCTTTTGTCGTAACTATGCCGTCCTGGTACATTCTACTTAAACTTTAATTATTCGTAGGATAATATTGGCGCAACAGAGACTTCCATAATATCCCCTTGAACACGAGTTTAAAAAACTAAATTGAATTTGTTTACCAATGTAAATATTCTCCTTATCCCTAACAATATCAGAAACAAAATGAAAGTTTCAAAGCATTAAAAATTCCATATAATAATTTCTCCATAGTACCTACAATGCATTTTGCATTAGGGGAAGCTCCGAGGCGTACGTATTATAATGACACTCGTTTCAACAACAATTGTCTCTTGTTTAGTTCTTTACAACGTGCGGCTTGCAATGAAAAATATATTAATCAACGTCAGAATTTTATTGAATAATACTTTTGTTGGTTGTTACGTTGTTCATGAAGTGCTATTTAAAGTAGGCACTATTTTATATTTAACAACTGAACAAATTTACACTTATCTACCAATTTTACGCCTTTTTTACTAACACCTACGTCTCCTACGTATGTCCCCGCTATAACAATAAGTGTTGCTCTTCCAGTAATCTGAACATAATCATATTTTTATATGTACGTATCTGTACATTGAATATACTCAGTCAGTGAGTCTGTACTAACCTAATGGAAACGGTCGTACGTAATACAAACATCCGTGCACTTCATCAAAATATGTGTGTTTTTATAGTAATCTTTAAATTCTCTTTAAGCTTTCTTTACAAAAAGGCGCTACGTGTGCTTAAATGATGCAATGTTTTGATAAATTATTACTCGTATTAGTACTTACTAAAGCAACTGTTGTATGGTAGCCGGATGCTATAAATTTCGGCCTCCTACTTTTGAAGTCCGGTTTCAAATCCGAGGCTTTTTCTTGGAATCTCTTTTATTTACATTTAACCTGTAGGTATCACGTAGAAACCTAATAATTATGCATTTAACACAAAAGGCAAAATGAATCTCATCCTTGCTAGCTTACTGTAAAAAATAAATTTAAAAAAAAGCATTCAAACAACAAACGTCAAAACAACATAAGACCCAAGAACCCGGAATGAACCATTAAACGACATTGTTTTATCAGTGTATATTATTATAACATGTACATTCCCTTCATTATTCAAATGTATACACGTTTCTCATTCTGAAGTTTATAGTTCCAATTCACGTTGCAGTTCTAAAGTCGGATTAAATTCAGCTTCCTGAAAAAGTTTATCTCCGTAATAATTCTCTTTACAATTAATACATCCAAAACAACCCATTTATTTACTTCATAACCCGCACTAAAATATTAATAGGTCGACGGGCAGCCATATCTCCCGTTTGCAATAAGTCTATTTACACGTTAGTGGGAGATTCCGTCCCTGAGGGTTAGCGGCGAGAAGTGGTATAGAAAATACTCGGAGCATTTTAGCGTCTCTGTTTTTCACATTAGGTATCTATCGCACGCGAAAATTGTTCAAAGTATACGCCGATATTTACGTTTCCTTTTGAAGATTTAGATGTACCTCGGATTTCAATTTAGATAATAATGTTCTTATTTAGCATGAGTACCCAGGGTAGGTATTTATTTATTGTTCTAATAAATACTCCTTGACTCCAATTCATTTGGCATGTTTGTTATTTGGAATTTGTTCGCGAATGTAAATTTTTTTCGCTGAACATTAATTATTTAAGTTGCTTCATAATCTTTCATAATCTGTCATGAAAAGCGGAGATGAGTAGAATTATTAAAGTTTCAGTCACGCGTTAGACTAATTGAACTTATTCTTTTCAACAATAGGTTAAAGTAAATGAAGTTATCAACTTGATTATGTGCTAGTGATTTCAATTAGCCTACCCTCCCGTGGAAACCAGTAACCAACATTGAGCTGGTAGTGCCATAACAGTTTCACTAGTATAAATAGTTCATCTCCGATACGTTTGTCTTCCTAAGGAACAAAATTATCGCCTCTTTTATGTAGTTATGTATGCCGGCAAGAATACCTTTCAGACTGAAGCACTTAAATTGCTTCACGGCGCAATAGGTGTGGATAAAGTAGGTACCTACAAATAAATATCGCCAACTTAAATAACCAAAAATAGTTCAATATATACAATGTGCTGAACACACTATCGAGTGTAATGTAACCAAATGGAATTTCATTTCGTTCCGAACCAAATATCCTTCTTTAATTCCTTTGGAAGCAACAACAATGGCTTCTTAAGAACGGATGGCAATAAATCGAAGCCTCGAATTGATCGTCAATGAGGCATTAAGGAGCTAGCGCTTTCACAATGTACATTAAGAGTGTGTTTTAGCAAATCACTTCCTACGGACCTGCCTTAGAAAGGGTTCGTGAAAAGAGTGCGGGAAATGACATAGTGGAAAGCTCGATGATATACTCAGAGGTGAATAGTGGATACAATTGAAAAGTCACTCATTGCTAAGGGTTGTACAACTGTAGCCTAGCGATTAGCAGCGAGTTGAGTCGGGCGAGTTTTATCCCACCTTTTGGTGGATTGTGGACAGTGGATTGTGGACACTGGGACAGTGATTTTTGTTTGTAAGAATTTAAGGAATTTGGACTATTGAAATGTATTGCTGTTTTGCCGTAACAAGTATTTTTTACTAATTATCGTCAATAATCGATAATAATAGACATGCGTATATTATTCTTGTTAAACTGCATATTACAACGTTGTCATTTTAAAGGTATAATTCTTTACAATATTATATTGACAGTCGTTTTACTATTCACTACTGATATATAAATATTTACAAAATAACAAATTGCAAAAAAACCATAGTGTTCCATGGCTGGGCACTGGGCATGAGTAGACTCTGCACACTCTGGCATAATACATTTCTAAACATCGCATATCGTTAACCATATGAAGTGTGACCATTCGGTAAGACCGGGAAAATGGACTGCATAGACACATTGTCAGCTTGCCGAACAATAGAACGAGGCACTCGACAAATAAGTGTATAGTGTCGTAATTATGGAACCGATGGCTTCGTATTAGCTTTGTGTCGATAAATGACATCTCCTATTGTTACGCCTAGTAGGTATATGAAAGGCTTATGTCCTGCACTTGCACCTTTCGATAAGTGAAACTTACAATTCCCATTATTTTAAGTTGAAAGTTATGCCAGCTCTACGTTTTTCGTTAGTGGATACTTGTTTTGAAATAATTTAGTTTAAAAAAAACTACTATTACTACTATTATAACTATGTTAAAGTGTCCTACATTACAATTTATGGGTCAAATGTCTTGATAAAATTACAGCATATTTATCAATATGATTGTATTGAGTAAATAATAGCCACTGTATGAGTGAAATAAAATGGTCCAACTTTATCGGTGGTGAGTATAAACTACCGTGACGAATGTTACATAACTTCTGCACTTTCGACACCCCAAAACTGTTTATTTTCCTTGTATTAAAGGATTCCTGACATAATTTCAGAAGCGAATTACTACGCACCCATTTAATAACCATCTTAATTACTAAGACCAAGTTAATTATACCGGGTAAAACTTAGCGCCTAAAGAGCGTTATCCCGTGAATTTAGTATAAAGTTGCTGTAACGAAAATCTCTTCATGTCATACCCTGTGGGATATCGCCAAAGTTGGTTCGGACAATTCCAAATGCTACCTTTAATAGCCTCGGTTAACTTTTTTATAATAAAATTACGGAAAAAATTCCGGCCTTGTAGGAACAATTACTTTTATTTATGGTCTCAATAATTTACTGTCGCAAGCTATGTCGTTATGTGGGATGAGGATTTTTTCTTCCCTATTGGATTTTCTATAATCTATTGGCCACTTTGAACGACTTTTAAGTGTCTATGCTAGACCTTCCTTTTTCCTCTTTTATATTTCAACAGCTATTTCTTTTTTGACGTTCCCTTTATTGCATGTTTTAACCGATTGGAAACAGACAGAAACAATCAAATGAAAATGTTGTTTTAAGACCTCGCGTTTAAGACATTAGTATTAAATATTAAATATTATTATAAATTATTATTCCCTGGAAATTTCTCAAGCTTAGTCACTGAACTTCGTTATTTCAGATACTTATACTTACTTAGACCAGTGTTTATACGTATCGTATACTGCTTACAACAGAATCAGTGTAAAATAGCTTTATTATTAATTTACTGCAAATACTTCCATGCACAACTATGGTGCTGCAAGTTTAATTTTGAATCAACACAATTTAAACTTTTCACTGCAACTGAAGTATGCTATTAATCTTTTTGTGATACAACAGCTTATAACAAAGTAGCAAATTGGTTAGTGTGAAATTGCAACCATAACGCATATTGCAGTGCATTTCGACAAAGAGAACGCGAAATTTCAAACCCATCTCATTACCTCGTTGACCGCAACAGTAATATAGGTTGTCGGTTATGGTACGAGCACGCTCGTTCGAGTAACATTAATACTCTTTATTACGTAATCTTTTTATAATATAATGTGATTAAAAAGCCGGTAGGAAAGCTTACGTTGATTTTCGAAGTATTAACAAGCTTTACGCCACGGCTAAAACTCATATCGGCACTGTTTTTTAATCTCACGAAGTTGTCAGTCAGAAATTTTATTGGAGTTAGCGATAAATTTTAAACCGTTATCGTTGCTTTGGAATAATAATTTATAGTTTAGCGTCAAGGGTTGAAACCGAAAAGGAAATGATTAATCTGTCCGCAGATGACGGTTGTGAATAACGCGGTCATCTTTTAATTTGGCATTCCATCGCGACATTCCGACACTTATCCGTAGGGCGGTGTTTCAATCGGCCGGAATGCGGTGGTGGTCGGTCCATGCGTCCGTGCTTACAGCGTACAATTGCAATCAGTCTAATATGTTGAACAGTAGGTCCATCTCATTATCATGGGCGACCACAGGTGAATGATGGCGTAGCGCGAGCGCCGCCCGTTTTGTTTGTGGTCGATTTAACGCCCAGGACAAATTGCGTGTTTGCCGCCGCAGACGAGAGGTCGTTTCAGAAGCAAGAGGTATAAATCGACTGATTACTTTTGCACAATTTGAAATATAAAGTGAATTGTTTCACCGACCGCTCGTGCAGTGCGTATTGTTTAATACGCTTGCCGACTGCGAATAATAGGTTTTTTTACGGTTTTATTATGACTGCGCTGTAATGACTGCATAAATTATTTTTTCGGGAGATATTTATTTCGCTTGAAAACCTTTTGTCACTTCAATTCTGTATCGGTGACTATCACGAATGAATGTAGAAATATTATTACTTATTTTGCTTTTCATCTTGTTTAATAATATTTTGTCAGTTCAGAATAAGTGGGAAACTCTATTGTTATTATAAATTATATTATAAATGAGAATTGCTCGTTTGTTTGATACGCCTTCACGGCTACATACAACTGACCTTCATAGAATTTGGTAGAGAAACAGTTTGAGTCACGGAGAGGCTCATAAGATTTTTAAGCCCGAATATTGAACATAGGTTTAACGCGAAGAAACTCGCAGGCAACAGCTAGTCTAATATGTTGAACGCCTAAATTTAGATAACATTTATAATGTACGAAAGTTAATTTGGTTTCTTATTTGAAAATAAGACGGTTTATTTGAACATTGCTTACAGATATTAATAAAGAAAAATAAGTAAAGACGTCGCGACGTGGCACTTAAAATGTTCATGATAATACCTATTATTTTTTATTAAAATTTCTCCGTTGTAAACGAACTCTTGTTTTTATCCTTCTAACAAGAAAGTAATCTGTCGACCTCGGCCACAATAACTGGATTTTTATGTAACAAGCTCGAATCGCGCCTACCCTCACCTAGCCCGAGGCTCTTAAGAAATCCCCGCATTGTCAGCTCCTTCTGAGGATTCTGAGTAATATACTATTACTATTAGGTACTACTATAAGCCGTGATAGCCTAGTGGTTAAGGCTTCTCCCTCCTACTCGGGGGTCTAGGGTTCAAACCCCAGGCTTTATGTAATTGAGTATCATCTGCTTTCGGTGAAGGAAAACATGCCTGAGAGATCTCCATAATGTTCTCAAAGGCATTTGAAGTATGTCAATCCGCACTTGGCCAGCATGGGGGAGTATGGCCTTACCCTACTCATCCTGAGAAGAAACCCGTACTCAGTAGTGGGCCGTTGGTGGGTTGTATTGAAAGAATGATGATGATTAGGTACGTATTGGAAGTAGGTACAACAGTATTTTACTCATGCAACATAAAATCGGCGTAAAGGTGACTGTATTGGTGACTCGGGTGGGAAACATCCTATATTCTAGGCTAGTTGGCTCCAAAAGTAACAGTCTCCTGAAAGTTTTACTGGAAGCTGCTCGAACACTGCCGTATCATAGACCGTAACAACACCATAAAATGTAACACGGGTTTCCAAATGTGTCTCCAAAATAATCAAAGACGTATTCTAGAATAGAATAGAAAAACATTTATTCGGTGTTATGTGTACAGCACACACAAACTAATAATGGAAAAACTTAACACAAATAGACAGCACTTAACATATAAATAAAAAATAAAATTAAAAATAATACTAGGTGCCTAATATAATATTTTTCCTAAAACTATTATATTATCCGTGCTGCAACACACACACCCCGAAAAGGACTTCTCTAAGACTTTCTTTACTCTAAGATCTATTCTCATTATATTATTTTTATGAAGTCACGTAACTCCTATGTTCTATTGGCAAGCAGTATTATAAAAGAGTCCATTGTTGAAGGAACCGACAATTTTTCATCTAAAATGTGCATGAAGTTGCTATTCATAACTCTATATCTAGATAGACTATGGTCGCACTTCTACCATTCTCTGAAGATTTCAAACAACTCTAATAAGATGACAATTCAAGAAATTCAAATCTTTTTATTTTATCAATACACTTGAAAAATTATGTTCTTCGATCATTATTTTTTTTCACTTTTATCTGCAACCGGTCACCAAAAATCTTACAAATTTTGTATATTATCTTTATTAAAACACTCATGATTATTTCTGCATACTATCATTGTAAAAAAAAAGATTTACCCGTAGTGCCGCCCATGTAAAATTCCTACATCTATCCCACATAAACCGTGAATATTCCGAGACAAAAAGAAGTATGTGACTTACCGGCTCATAAAATGCTCCATTGCCGTGTGAAAAAAAGACAAACCAACAACGCACGTTTATAGTGTTAGTAAGGATTCAATTAACTCAATTAAGAGTGTTAAAACATAAACACTATTATCAAAAAAAAACTCTGTTTATGTTTAAATATTTAGCATAGATGTACCCCAAACCCAACAAGGGTGGGGAAAATAATTACATGCTCCAGCATTCTGACACATGGTATGGAAAGCTCCAGTCTTAGTTACGTTCCCAGCTGCGTAATATCGGGTAACCGCCCGAAATTATACACAAGTGTCGCATCTTATAGGGGCAGTAACACGTATGGCAGTAAATTTTAGTTATACTTCAGGCAACAGGTGTATGGGATGAGCCCGAGACGCGTAATTATCATCGCCCGTGCGGCCACTGGCGAATACAAGGTAAACACACTGCGCTAGGCACCGTACTGGCCCACAGGCGACACAATCTGTTCGATACATGCGAAAGTAGATCATGTATATATGTATGTATGTATGTATTTTAGGATTTGTGTTGGGATGTATGTATATTAATATATTTATCATTTATCCGTAACAATATATAAATAAATTCATATAAAACCACACTCAAAATCAATTTTACTTCCTATTAAATATAAAATATTAATCCCTTCGTAATAATAAATAATAATATTTGCACCTACCAAGCATTGTTAAAATCACCTAGGGCTGACTGGTAGAAAATTCCACGAGGTAGTAAGTATACACCTTAGGTTAAAATTTGCAAAAAATTACATAAAATAAAGTGCGCTTGTTGCTTTGTCCTTCGTTCACGCGGCTACGGATCAACAGTTTGGCGTGATTTTTGCTTAGAGACAGTACAGAAAACTAAGAAATAACATCTCCTAACAGGATTGAGATGGAGATGAGAGTTTGAATTGAAAATCTAATTTCGGGAAAAGAAGAACGAAGAATGTTCTCTTCACGTAGTGCAGAACGTCGCAGCCAGGAAGCTTTGCGCATGCACGCAAACCAAGGTAGTAGATAATATACGACATTACAATTTTGAACAATGTTGCTACCAATTAGTGAATCCATTTGTGCTTCATTACCCAATAAAAACAATGATCCAATAACCGCGGAATATTAATCTCCCAATTTGGAAGTACGGTTTTCATAAAACAATTTAAACTATTTTCACCGATGCGGTCACATATCGCATAAGTCCTGTGGATGAAAAAATTGAATTATTATTTATTAGTTTGTCTCGTGTATTGACAGATGTCTTTTCCGCAGTCCGTGTCAGAACACCAGCGGCAAAATCATTGAATGGGTTGCCAATATCACTACATTTTCACATTTAACTCACTTGTCAATTAAATGTCACACGCGATTCGTCGCGAATTTACTCAGTCGGTTGCGAATATCAAGCGGCCAAATGAAATTTGCATAAAAAACACATAGCTTTACCGGGCTCTGTTGGCCATAGTATACAGTATAAGCACGAACGTTTAATTCCGGTATATAAATTGAAAGCATGTTGGGGTTAAAATGGTTGAATTTATATTTTATTTCAATATTACTCCTCTTATATTTGGTACTAAAACAGTTTGTTTGTTGCAATGCATCTCTGACAGGTGTATAATAGAACTGTTGTCTTGTTTAATGAAAATTACCGACATAAATGTACCTTTAAATGCCATACATCTACTACGTCTGCAATACCGTAAAAAATATTTCAACAAAATTAATGTAAAAACAACCATCAATCATTAAGTAAATATCAACTTCTTATCAATATTCATTTCAATTTAAAACTTCACGAAACAAAAACACTGAGGCAGCAGCCGTTTAAAAGACAAATCAATCAAAGTTCTGATTAGTATATTTGACATGGCGCTAAGTTTTATGAAATGGGCCCTAAGGGTAGTTAAAAATCACAGCGTTGGCGAGATATATGTTGTATCAATCGAGAATTAATTTAAACTTCGCTGGCCAAAGCGAGCAGCGACCAGCCCTAGGGACCAAACGGGCATCAAATCGAATAGAAGGTTATAATTGACTGGGATCAAGCGATTAACGACCTTACCACCTCCCTTTCTTCGATGCAATATAAACCGTAAATTGTTTAGGAGAGCAACCAAAATCACTTACAGCTAAAACACGTGCATACTTCATTCTAGATGGACGGCAAGTAATCTGGTGTCTTGAGGTTTCTAACACTCACTTAGGAGATGCTTCTGAAAACTTATTTGCCAACCTTGCGCATGGCATTTAACTCTTAACGCATTAACATTATTAAATTAACATTTTGCTCTATTATTACCGTTGAACGCTAAACAAACCTTCAACAGGCTACTGGTAAGTGAATTTATTGGCAGTAGAATGAGAAGTTGCTCGTACGTTCGCGATAATGGTTTTGTAAATTAAACCCGTTATGTGAGAGCGGTTTGACGTTATTGTTATGGCGTCGGCGCTGAACGCGTTAATTTAACAGTTTCCCCTTTTTGTTTCTATCCATGATAACGCAGGCCTAATAGATGAGCTGGCTGTAAAGCTGTTATGGAAGCCGTAGCGCTCATTTTGTATTCAGCTGAACGATAAAGTTTGGTTTTGCCTGTCAAACTAACTCGTAGGTGAAAGCCCTGAGGGCCTGACCGTTTCCTGTCGAGCCGTGACGACTTCAGACGCCAACTAACTTCAACCGTTCAACCCTTCTACACCTCCTTCGCTGAAAATTGAAACCGTCAATCAGACTACCTACCTTCCTAGCCTACCTATTACTGATCAATCACCGCGTTCCATTCTTTGCGCCTATTAATTACATCCAGCTTAATTGCGTTCATCCATTGTTGTATTATTACTAAATAAATTGATTCGCGTTTCCAATTGCACAGAATAAACCCAGTTGCCAAAACACTCGACAAAACTCATTAATCACGTTTTTATTCAGCCTAAAATATTGAAAAACCTTAAGGTTCAAAAAAATTTGATCTAAATATCTTATTATTTAGAAAATAACAATACACCTATATTAAACATATAAACATATAACGGCGTCGGTTCCGTTGGAAAGACTTCAAAGTGAGTAATAAATGAGTATTTTTGTAATAAAAATTAACATTTGCTTGAAGAACACCCCTGTAATCATTCCTAACAAAGGCCTGGGGGTTTATTGATGTCCGCAAAGGCCTTCGATTAATTTCACCTTAAGTAAGAAAAATATAAGAAAATTTTACTCAAAGAGCGCCTATTCACGGAAAGGTTCCGAATTTTGCAATAGAATGCTAAGTAATGAGTATATGCTTTCATGCGCAGCGATACACGACGAGTGGTTACAACCCCTATTAGCGGCTCACTGCAACCCTAACTGAGGAGACCTGGAGCATACTAGCACGCGACTTCAGTATGGATTAGGGGCCGACTCGATTAAGAAGACTGCTGAATGTTATTTAATGAAAATAACCGATATCGATTGTTTAATTTGCCCTCCAAAACACGGAAGCGTTCATGAAGTGTTTGCCACTTGCGATCTCTCATCCACTTCTGGCAACGCCCGCAGATCCTAACTTTGTTGATAAGTACGAATGACATAAACCACTGGCTCGGGGTCCATGGCTAAAGCCACCACTATACACCCTATGTACAAAATAAAACCTAAGTATATTTTTAAAACTACGATTAAAACTGAGAAGGTAAATTTTTCATGTTCCAATTAAAACAATTATTCTTCCACTTTTAATATTTTGATTGAAATTATAATTATACTTGTGTTAACACTATGTTCAGGCGGATATAAGTAGTAATGTAAACAGCTGAAAATCGTGATTAAATTAACTCGTAAACGTGTAAGTTAATGATTAAACGGGTTACCACGTCCATAACGCCACGTGGAGTGGGCGCCATTTTCAAATTTGGTACTGAAATATGTAGATCCTGGCAATAAATTTCGGTATGGTTGTAGTAAAGTCGAAATATAGAGCACTATTCAAATAATAAATTACAGCCTTCCGGCATCCTATTTATACGCCCACACACATTTGCCCTCTCAACACTTTCAACACCGAGCCATTACTACCCCAGTTATAGGGATGGAATCTCCTTTAAAATATGAGAAGGGGCCAGTGTTCACCACGCTGGCCACGTTCTGGTTGGTAGTTTACAAAGCTTTCAAACCAATAATCGCTGTATTTGAATTTTCTTCACATTTTTTCTTCGACATTGAAGTTATGGATACTTTTCTGGTACCGACCAATTTGAAAAATGTCAAAGGTTGCATTTGAAAGTTAACCTCCTTCGTGAGTAGTAGAATTCATTCTCACTTTTTCTTCATGTATTATTATCTGAATGGCTTATTGAAACAAAAAATTGTATGGGGTGAAAGTAGCCAACGCGCTTTCCGCTGCCGCCCTTGGACACCTTCGATCAACATTTGTTTACGTGCTAAAAAGTGCTATAGGGATAAGACTCTAAGAGTTGGACAACAAGAACAGGAATATCCGGAGAGAAAACCAACCAACCAGATCCGAAATGCTTCAGGGTAGAAATCAGGACCCGATGTCCAATAACTGCATGTAGTCAATGTAGGATAATTCAAAGGTTGGTTTGAGCGAAGAATTTATCATTAGGGCTTATCATTGGGCATTTCTAGCGGATCAGGAATATTTTCTGACCTTGTAGTGTCAGTTTATAGTGTCAGTATTTAGTTAGGAGATTTAAGGTAACTAAGGTAAGGTTACAATACCTTTCCGACCAGAATACAATTTCTCAAAAACCAATGGAGCCGCGTGGTGGGTCCTCAGCTGTAGATATGAAATAAAGGTTCAAACGGAAATAAAACAGAAGAACAATTGTACAATGTCTTCAGGTTTACTTTCACGAAACATGCGTCGGTATTTGAAGCCGTGTCAGAGGCTAATAGCGTTTCTTTTAAGTGCTCAGCAGTTCACGACCTCAAGTAGCTATTTCCGGAACAGTTTCTAAAAGTCATCAGTTTAAAATCGAATCGTGAGGTGCGCACGAACGCTCCAAGACAATCCAAGTGGGTTGAGCCATTAAACATTTACGCTTTGCTTTTTGTGTACTACAACTGCACGATTTTACGGCTTTTTTATTGTTTCCTGATCTGATCGCCACTCATCCCACTTACCTAGTTATTTTACAAACAAAGTCAGTTACGCCTTTTGATTGGCCCGCTTGCAAACTTCGGTGCTCATCTTGGATGTTTGTTGCGAAACACGGGAAAGTTACGGGTTTTACTGCCGCATTACAGTGACCTAAGCCTGTGTTTTCCACATAAACGCATTCCAAACTATTATCACCTATCTGCTTGTAAGATAGAGCTTTAAAAACTTTTCAGTGCGTCGTGCAGTAAATTATTTCAGGCACGCTATTTTATAGACGTTGTACTTTACCTTACCTTTGGGAAAGATAGATTTTATGCTGTCGGGCCAGATGACATGATAAGCAGCTGAGCTCCTATTTTTCCAAGCTCTAAGCTTTCGTAGCTATTATGCAAAAAAAAATTACATCTTTGATAGCATGATGTCTTGCTTCCAATGTCAGATTAACAACTAAGATGACTCACTTTAAAACGCAGTCTTCTCCAATGTTATTCTGATAATGGTATCTGGCTTGTGTATGTCTCTATCACGACAACAAATCATTCCAGCTGGGATCTATAAGCTCGGCTACCTATTCGATTATGATGTAAAGGCCAATAAAATTAAGGAGAAGCAATCGAAAAAGAATAACACTAAAGTCCTACCAAGGTAGGTAAGCTAGGTACATGAAAATTATATATGAGATACTTCGTGTCAATAGAACGGAAAGTGTACATTGTGTTACGTACATCAATCGTTCCTGGGGTATGAGTCGCAGGATAACAAAAACACAAAGGCGAAATAATGAATAGCCCAGAAAAACGATGCGGTCCTCGTTATGAGAAACATGCATAAATGATACGACGAATCTGACAAATGGCTCGGCAGAGTATAACAATGGCGGTGCCTTCAAGTGGCCGTTCAATTATGCAAATAGGCACAGAAATGTCCGTCCAGCAATAACAAAACTGTTTAACAGCTGACAAATACTGGCCGTTTGAAACATTACTGTATTCAGTCTCCCGAGCAATAAAGTGAAAGCAGGCATTGCCCACATGACGACATGTCCGCTCATATTAAATTAGGCCGCCTCCGGTCGTCCACTTTATTTTTATTTGAATCCCATGAAAATATGAAACGTGTTTGCTCGTTCACGTTTGGGAGGATGAAACGCCACCATTTTATGTGAGAGTCAATATTTATGAATTTGTCAATAAACACCCGAGCCGTCGGCGTTACCTTTGCAATTTCACCGCCGCAATGTACCAAGTTTTGTTTTGAGTCTGCGACTGCTTTCGTTAATTATCCAGAGTGGTTAAGACCTCAAATAAAAAGTAAGCTGATAGTAATTTCGATAAAAGAGTCTCTTTTACGATCTCGCCAGTTCTTGATTGGTGTGGGTAGGTATTACAGTCTTTAAGGAAGGTTATCATGCAAGGAGCGCATAAAAGCGATTGCGACGCGTGTGTCGTACGGAGCGTTATCGGAGTGCCGTTTTATGTGCGCGATGAAGCGATTCGACAAAATTTCGAATGAACTTACTTTTCCATCTATAATGGCTTAGAAATTCCATAACGCAGATATTACGTAAATTATGAGGAAGATAATTACGGGGCAATTAATGGCAGGCGTTAATAATGGAAATGAGATTATAAATTAATCAGGAGCAATTTTTCGTCCGTAACTCCTCATTAAACTGATCCAGAGCTCTAGGGTGCTTTATCACTCAGTCAAATTGCGTTTCGCTTAATTTTGTTTCGCCGGCAGGTGTGTTCGACAGAGCAATTATTTACACCGTCAGCCGTGACGTCACTTCGTCGCACCTTCCGCCCTGTGTGCTGCCCTAAAAGAAACTTTCTGTCTTTGTCTAGATCATTTAAAACTGTATTGCTTACCTTTAAGTTGCCTATAAGGTAGCGTTTGAACTTATCACCTGACACATCACTTAACTTATCACAACCTCGTTAATTGTACGTCAGTCATCACACTCCGTTATATTTTAGTCTAATTAGTTTTTTCACGAAACACTTATTATATTTGTTGGGATTTTGTCATTGCGTTTCAAACTTTTAAGCTACTAATCTAAAATTCATATCTTGCGCCTTAAGTTACTAAACGAAAAATATGCAACTATGAGTATATTGACTGAAGCTTTGGATACTGTTTTAGCGAAATAAGGTTACTTAGCTATAGGCTAGGTGAGGCACACTGGAGGAATGAGGTTACAAACACTGTTATAAGAAAATTGTAAACGTGAAATTTTATTATAACCCATGGGGTACAGACTAACTATACATACAAAACTAAATACTTTTCATTTACGCTCCGGGAAAAGGCACATCATTATTTGAAAATGAAACAATAATAACAGGCAGTAAGTCACTAAAATAATAATTAAAACTGGTGTCACTCAATCACGTCGAGTGGTGTTATATTTCTGACTCGTCACAAAAGGACGAAAATACATATTATTATAATTGGAGACAACCCTTCTGCCTTCCTTGCATTGGATACAAGGTCGCTTAAACTTACTAAACAAAATGTCGTATCCATTTGTTCCCCTCATGTTTAGAAATGCCACTGCGGTTGATATGCCTTTGGTTTAGTGTCTCTAATTTGACAGTGACACATAGGATTAAATGAATATGTCATGCCGACTATACAGAAAATAAATTCGCAATGGAATTGAGTGTTCTGCTGGTATTTCGCTAGAAAATGTCCTGCTTAATTGCTCAAAGCCAACAGATTTCAACGCCGATATTTCTTAGCTATCGTCGCGTTCTTTGACTGCTGATTAGTCACTTCGGAGTCTTAAATTAAGAAAAGGAGACGCTAAAGTTAAACGTGCTGATACAAAATAATTTTCTACGAGTATTATGAGCTTTTTTTCGGGTTTAAACGTGACTCATAAAACGCAAAACGTGTTCCGGTCTTCTTTTTTCAAAATCAATTTGATTTGATTTGATATTCGCTCCTCAACTATAAAATTGCAATAAAATACAAAGTTGCTGCCGTAGCTGAAAGCTTAAGTCTAGCTTCCAAATCTCTAACCTGAGTACCTAGAATCGGGATCATTTCAATTAATTCAGACAATTAGCGCTAAATATACTAAAAAAGTAGGTACTCGTAAGTTAAACATGAAAATTCGTAAATGAAATAAAGCGCGATCGTTTCTAGATAATCTTTTGAAAAAGTGGTCGTAATAAATGTATTATTATCATTACAACGGGTCCCTTGGTAGCGTGGTTGGCTTTATCGAGTGGCATTTACGCAGGTGGGGACCTGACATTCTGCAGTGGAACAGTTTTAGTGGAACGACGTTAAATAATCGATAGCACAAAATAACCTTTTACGTAAAAAGTTGCTATTTGCTCTTTTGTATGATGTCACGCGATCTTTGAAGAGCTTTCGTGTTCTATCGCTGTATGTCTTTCCGTTTATTATATCTAATGCTTAATGTACTTTCTCGTATGGATTCGCTTTAGTTTGACATTAGAGCACCAGACTATTTGTAGTAAGTATGAATTGGATTTGTTAGTGCGAGTTCTATGAAATGAGTGCATTGTGATCCAATCACATTTGTTAATATCAAACCTAGTTTATTCTTTTTAGATTTTTTAGATTTAATTTAGTGATGAGTAGTTTTAGTTTTATAATCTTATGTTAATTTTGATGGTATTATTGAGATTGTTGAATAAAAGTTTATTCTTTAATGTTAAGGCATCTATGAATTTCATTATAGTTCAGCAAAGTTCCCAGGCGCAACTTTTAAAATATTGTTTGATAAATAACTCCTTGATATGTACGGTTACCACAGTACGGTAACGGTACTAAAATATTGTACTAATTTATATTCCATAAATACTTCTCTCGTCGCAACGTGAATAAAATCACTGACCCTCTAAAGCCGCAGTACATAGCTTCGACTAGTGTTGTAATTTGAAACATTTTAATAAGCGTTCCGGATTATCTTCTACTATAAACCCAGCGAGCATTATTATTAAATTCTATAGCCTAAACATAAATTCCTACTTGAAACGTATGCATTGCAGTGCCACGGTTATTTATTTATACTAATATTAAAAATAGGTAAAGTTTGAATGGAGGGGGAACTGCATAATCTATTAATAACATAATGTTTATTTTATTTTTACAAATTAAGGGATCCTTAAAAGAATTCAATGTTTATAACCGAAGGTGATAAAAAATCCGCTATAAAACTTGTCAGCTATAAAACAATGCACTAAGTAATTATAAAACTCAATTTTATCTGCATAAAAATCCGTGATAGGTACCTTATATCACGTATGATAATATATGAGTCATATTAAAAAACCTAGGATGTAATTAGGGTGCTGTTTATCATACCATTTTATCATCTTAAAGTAGATAGTTTTTTAGTACAGATTTATCCAAGTAGAAAATTCTTCAAGT
>DWLO01000329.1:0-22042 GCA_018245335.1 Dalla quadristriga
AACATTTATTTGGCAGATAAATGTTTGTACTCGGGTCTTGGGTGTGCAAAATTGTGTTGTTTTCTGTATGTGTCCGCAACACAGGGAATCCTAGTGCGGGCGTGTGAGTGTGCAAGCGTTTTTATTTTTTTTATTTTTTTTATTTATGAGTTTGTGTAGGGTTTCAAATTTAAATTTTTTCAATTCTAAGTTACGAACTCTTGTCTCCAAGAAATAGGCAAGGCAACGTAATTCATCATATCAATTTATCCAGCTAGGCAGCACTGCTTGTGTACTACATGATGATCAAAGTATAGGTTATATTTCGATGAACGAAGGCGTTTGAGGCTGCTGTAACATTGTCTTATCGGCTTTACAATAGTGAGAGCCCTTTCACCATCCATGAACTATTTAACCCGATGTTAACGTCAACCTAATACCATTGCATCCATCCATCAGCATTTGAAGGTCAACTGGTAAAATTTCATTAATTTCTATGAATTTGTTTTTTCCTCCAAGATACCGAAGTAGGTACGTGATATTTTTGTGCAGTACAAAATTTATAGTTAATCCGTTTTAAGTTTTAATGGAATTCCTTTTGAACAGTAGAGCCTCCTCTATACATACTCGTGTCATCATGGTCATAAGCAGTGGTAAAGCATGTTATGTGCATGTTGCAATGAAAATTCTGTGGAAGCAACGCTTCGTGACTCGTTGGTAAATGTGTTCTGCACAGCCCTGCAAAGGGAACTTAAATGCGATTTCTCATGCTAGACAAATAAGCATTGAGCTCTTGTTTTTTTCTTTACGTTTATGCCTGTGGTAATATGTATGTGTATGTCACAGATTCTGTGGTTCTGTTTGAAGGTGTATGAAATAGTTGCATATAATGCATAACTAGATTAAAGCAGGAATATTGTTCGGTTGCGTCAAAGCTCTAGGCAGGTATTTGTACTACGACAGACAGGTGTTGGTTCGCGGGTTTAGGTTGTTATTTGGGATTATTTGTATGTTGCTAGTTCAGTTCGATAGCACACGTGACAATAAACTAATTGAGGGTTATATATGGTAAGTAAGCGTTTATTTATTATTACATAGCTAGATTATTTTGTGGCTTTAGCACCGGTAAATATATTGTGAGTATTATGTGTTTAGATTTGCACATTTATGTACAAGTTAAGGTACGAAATCTGAAGTAATTTAACATACCCATCAGTGTTCTTATTGCAAGAGGTAAATAGACTAATTTTAAATCAGGAATTGGGTGTGCATGTGGCTCGGAGACAAATGCAGCGGTGACGGCGCGGCGCGGCGTGCGTCCCGCCGCATCCCGCTCCCATTCGGCTGCGGAGCGTTTCCGCATTGATTGTGTCCGTCGTCACTTGCGGACATCTATAGCGCGGCTCCGACGTCCCCGACTGTATGCTTTGATGTGTTTTAGTGGCTTATTCGTATGTACAGCTCTAGTTCTTAATAATATTTCGGCGAAGCCATATGGAAGCAGGGGGTGGTCCGGGAATTGTAACGAGTGTGAAGTTTATAATAAACAAGACTTTTCTCGCAACTCCGCCCGCGTATAGTTCGCTATTTCATACAAACTTTAATCTCACTGAGGGGATGATTTTTTTAATAAACAAAAAAACGGGTAGGTATATGTATCGGTGTGTGTGAAATAAAACTTTTGTGGTATGGATTATAAAATCAACACGAAAATCGTAACCAAAATAATCTGACGGTAGCTCTGTGACGCGTGACCCATTTTTTATCGCTGGGAAATACATTTGTGCATCCCGCCCAGCCCTGCAAGGACTCGAGTGGGTATGTGGGACTCGTCGGCATGCTGGAATGCCTGGACCCGAGCGGACAAGGTGAGTTGGACATTGCGACCCGCTTAAACCTGGAATTCGGCTGCCACAGATGCTTATACGACGGGAAAGTATAGGTGCAATCAACAACGCAATCAAAACGCGATTTATATGCATTTTAGGTACAGTTTCTACAAACTCCCTCATAATCATCGGTGTTTCTGATAGTTCGTCGCTAACTAGTACTTTCTAGGCAACGCGATAAGATACTACAATCTCTGGTGCTCCACTAGACTTAAATTCATTGTACGTTACCTGCTAAGTATCTGACTTAGTCTGCAATTGCTGAAGCCATTAATTTTTTTCTGAGGTATCCTGCGTACCAATGTGTTCCCTTTAATTTTATAAACGATTTGGTTATGGGAAAGTTACCTACCTCACGCTCACACAAACTACCGGAAAAGCTTCGTAATGTAAAGTAAAAAATCCATAATTTGGTAGTAGAACGGTATCATCTCACGAGAGATCTATTTGAGACTGAGTACTGAAAATCTCTAAAACATCATACACTTTTAGGTGTATAAATGTGTTTTACCTTCTAGTTGAGTTATTAATTTGAAACATTTAATTACACTACAATAATGCATTAAATGAAGCTTATTACGTAAATGGTAAGTGGCAACTAGTATGTAATATTATTATGGAGTTTAGGCTCATTTTATTTATTTTGATGAGCACTTTTCTATGCAAATAGTCCCGAGGATCTTATGATGGAAAATGAGTGGTAATATACAAAGGAACACACTGGAACATAACCTATTAACCTTTGGTATTTTACTGTATTTTGCATTGTAGCATGTTGAGTATTTTATTCTATGAAATTAGCAGATTTAAGAAAGGACCGGAGTGACGACGATCTGTGTCTGTGGTCGCCACATTGCATGTATTAGCGGCTGTTACGATTGGTCGCATGCCCTAGTACTATTTGCTGCTCGCGTCGCGGGCAAACGTCCAGTTATTCTAATTTTACTTATAATCGATGCCGTCGCAACGTAGTCGACTCACCGACAAAAGACTTGTTCATCCGTCAAAGGTGAAAATTGGCACATGACAAAAACCAGCCAGTTACGCAACTTTTAACTAAATGAAACTGTGACCTGCGCAGAAATGCGCGCCCAGTTACTTAAGCACTAATCGCGCCTGGCGCGTAAAAAGACGGAACCTAATAGAGTTACGCCACTTTCGACGATTATATCCAAATATTTCATGAGTATGTATATCTCTCAAGGCTGGTTTTTTAACATCAGTAAGTAACATAACCTGCACTGCCAATTTTAGTGAACGTGAGTTACATTACAATCCGTTTAAGTATTTTTATGTGTATTGTATGTTGCTTGATGTTTAGTTTTTTTGTATTAAGTAATGTTTTTTGTTTTTTATACATGTTAGATGCATAAAAAACAAAAAACACCGGGGTAGGACCATGTAAAATCAACATTAGTTAACTTTTATTCCACGTTACTACTTTTAACAATGTGTTAATATTTATTATACTATCTGTTTGTTAACACATTATAATTATTACAGCTTACCCTACAAATTACCCACAACATTAGGAATTGAATAGCAAAACAATAAATTCAAATACTTATCAGTTTTTACAACAAAAACTGGGTAGTATAGCACAGATTACTTAAAAGTTACGCCGATAGCTTTAATCCGTTTTATTCTTCGAAACTTTAATAATCACCTTTACCGTGGTACTAACCTTAGTCAAACCGTACACACAATACTACTATAGTGGTGACACTATCGACTACTAGCTAATGTTCACAACCGCGACTGGCTGGCAGAACGCAGTCATCCATCCAATGATCTACACTCGGTTTTCAGCAGCGATTGTATTTAACACATAATTTTCAGTACTAATTTTATTTGCGTTCATGCATCTAACAACACCACCTATGACTTATATAGCATGTATCTACTGATAGACTCGAATTAATCCATCATTGGGAAACATATTATACCATAACAATTTATAAAAGACTGTATTTAAGTATAATTTTGTTGTCCTTCTTAACCAGTAAACGAGCTCTAAATCTTAAAAAAATATTATTTAACGTAACGTACTTGTTAATTCAGCGCTTAGGTAACGAAAAACTTTTTTTTTATGTACACATTTTATTTACGATTATCTAAGTGTTGATATAATTAAGACATTGATTTAATAGAACTCCAAACGTAAAATTTTATTGGAGACAATAAACACACTTTTAAGCGTTTAATCATTTACATAATTTTTATGTACCTCACACTACAGTTTTATGGATATTGATAAACTGGATGGACGTAACATTTGTAACATTTGCATATGCAGTTAAATGGATTCGACAGTATTTTGGATTTAATTAAGTATGTGATGCAAATCAACACACAGTAATAAAATATTGGTAGAGATATATTTTTTATTTTATTTACATGTAGCTTGTAAAATTACAAGTACTTGCGTATAAAAAATATCTCGCCGGAAAAACTTATGTAAACCGTTGTCTTTAATGCCGTAGTATCTCACAAAGTTGTAAAGCTTGCACCTTGCGGACTTAAATGGTTCGTTTTTGCCGATAGGTAGGTACGTCGTCTATCCCTATGTCATAGAAAATGCAAGGAGTCGTTAATAATATATATTCGAGATTCTTATTATCAAGACACACCTACCGCAAAAACTTAACAAATTATGAGATATAGAACGCGATAATGAACATTATGTATAGGTTATAAGTAGTTCACGTTGCAAGATGGTCTAACTATATATTGTTGCTTCAGTTATGAATACTCATGACTAATCAGATAAAAATAAGTGATATTTAAAGTAATTTTTAAGATGACGAAGGAACTTACCGACGCTGAACTTATGTGTAATTAGCAATCTTTTCATTGTGATTAATCTCAGGAATTGTTAAGTACCTACCTGCACTGCTGGAATACCCTTTGATTTACCTTTAACTAAACATAACTCCAGCATTGTGATAAAAATGGCCAAGGTTTATTTATTTAGAATGTGAATAATACTTATTAGTAGTAAGCTGGTCTATATTTATACCCAACAAAAACATAAATGTGTAAAAAGGGGCCATTTTGGGTCCAAATGATATTAAGAAAATGGATCGATTGGCATTTTCTTGCTGACTGAATTTTTTCCCAAAATCTATGAATGGAAGTCATAATATTTCCAAAGTGTTATGGATGGTCTCCTGAGAACGTTATCTTGTAGCCACAACGATTAACAGACCGGCCCTTACACCCTATTTTCAAAACTCCATCCTGTTACTAATGTAGGACCTGTTAACAGAGATCGTGGGGTAATTGTTATCATCTTGTTAGACTGGAAAGTAAGGTGTTACTTACCTAAAAACTAGTCAACAATCTTTCTCTGAAAAATTGTATAGTTATATTTATTTATAAGAATATACGTAATATACGTAATAATAATTTGCCTAATTTGCTGTGCAAGTAAGAATATTGTATTGTATTGTATTGTATAATCAATCAGTCTTTCTACGTAGTTACGAATAAGTAGTATAATTATTGGTTTAACAGTTTTATACTTTGTTTATAGATTCCCTATCGGAAAGACTCTAAAAGAGTCAAAAATGCATTTGGAATTGATACAAACAGTACGTAGATTTAGGGCTTATCCACATAAAAATCTATATTTAACGGATTAAGCTGATAACCGACTTAATTTATCAGCAGTACGCGTAGTGAAGCAAGTCGTAGGTCGTGTCCATCGTCGTGTAACATAATTTAATACGCACTGTAGTGTGCCGGGCTTGGCAGACGCTTGCGCTTGTGTGTGTTTGAGACTCATATTGAGCGCGCGAACACGAACGCAGCGCCAGCAGCCAGCGGAGAGAATCATAACGTGAACGCGACCAACTTGTTTCGATGCCGTCAGCGCATGTGTTGTATTGTTGGTACTTTGTGTGCGATTGTAAATTATACTAATTGGGCATGGCGGTATCTTCTGACAATACAGTGGGTTCATCAATTACTACCCTAGTGGTCACGTTATACAACAACCGCGCGTGCGCCGTGAACTAAGAAGCTGTGTTACGATTCCATGGCTACAGTAAACGCACGCGAAACTATCCGCTAATGGTAGATAGATGCATTATGTTCACTGCAGATGTGCGCGTGTGTGAGTGAAGTGTTCAAAATAGCAAGAGAGGGGTTCGACGCAATGATTTCTATTGTAAGTGCAGCAGTAGCGCAGCTATATTGACACAATAAACAAAATGTGAATAAGATACACGAATGATATTTTGAGGTTATGTTAAAAATGAGAAAGGAACGGAGCGAGTTATCTACATTGTGTTATATGTGAATATGTTTGTGGTATGTGTGGGTTATACGATATACGTATTACTTTGTATAAATAATTGCAGTACGCCCTTTGACTGATTATGAATTGTTTTGCAATAGGAGTTACATAGGTTTGAATAACATTGAGTTGGCGGCTAACCAAGGAATCTGGAGGTGAAAAAATAGATGAGTGTTTTAGTTATTTGTGGTGTTTTATGTTTTTTGGTGTTGAAGATGTTCCCAAGATGTATCTATTCGAAGTCGTTTATATCTGAAGTTGTTATTTAGGTTTAGCGACGTAAATACCATACACTAGGCTGCACAATCACTAGATAAATCCATTTTAGAGAGTAAGTAATTTTTGCATCTCTTTCGCAGTTAGGTATTTTAAAATTAAACACATTTCGTGCCATAACAAGTACTAACCTACTAACCATATTTGGTTTGCTTTTTCAGTGCACACATTTACGTTATTACATTTAAATTGACATGACTCGCAAGAACGTAAACAAATAACATTATCTTGATATTTTTATATTGATTTCCACTTTATTTTATATTCTCGCAGACCTTATTGTCTATCTACACGATTTTTGATGGTTTACTTACTTACATTTAAATACATACAAATAAATGACATAGTACGCATGATACCTGCCTGTTTTGACCTAAACAACGAATGAAACAATTAATTGCCAACAAGTACTTTAACACCATAATATACTGTTATGCAAATAGTTCATAAATCAAATAGAACAGAATTGAAACTAGCGTCTAATTATAAAACGGTTTTTTTTAAAAGATTTTATCGGTAAAATGTACATAGGACAAATTGGAAAAACGGCGATTAAAAGGTCTCAGTATCACAATACGGATTCCCTACCTCAGAAGGAGTAAAGAGATGTCTTGTGTATTGTATTTTTTTTTCTGTTATCAGAAATATCCAATCATAAAATACAATCAAATGAAAAAAAAACACCTTTATTTAAACTAGACTTAACTCTTATTGCTAGATAATACAATCTTATTATACAACTCATAATCTAGTTACATAGGAATGTATGATTTTACCGGTTATCTAGGCAAGTAGGCACACCTGCACTCGGGATAATTTTCCCACCTTTTCACAAGGCTATCTAAGTACCTATGTCATGGATTTTCAATAAATACTATATTATTTTATATTTTACATTAATATTAACTCTGTCCTATAATCTGTACTATGACGGCATATTTGAAGAGTAAGTAAATTCTAGTAATTTCCCGAGTATTGTGATACTTATTGAGTGAGTCATTTCTCACCCGGTCATCTCGAATTCAACATTGTGGTCAAATTGACATCTAAGAGAGAGCTACTGTCAGTAAATTAAAGATAGCAGTAAGAAGTTACACCTTATCATCAACTGTTCAAATATACGTTAATTAGGTACATAGATTCGTAGTCTATTGCTAAGATGCTAAGATGATGGGATTAATAAGCTCAGATTTGAGAACATATACTCAAGGATAATCTGTGTACTCTATGATAGAGCCGCTATCAAATTTTTGATAACGTGACATCACCTGAAGTCGATTAAAATCAGGTTTGATATGGAATACCTTATCGTCATAATAATAATGCATGATAAGTAAGGTAAATAAGGTAACTACTTATTTTCATTTTTATATTAAGTTTTTCATTCACTCAAGGCCACGGCGAATCATTGACGAACCATTTGTTTAATTCATAGGTAATGCTAAACTTTAACGAACATAATATGAATGAATACCGAGCGGGGGGAATACAACCCGGAATAAATAAATAGTAATGTCAAATATTCTAAAAGACGATTTGCTTCTCTGAGGTTTAGGGCTCGATCACACGTCACAGCAAATGAATGAATGAATGTTGAACAGCTTCAACTTTTACCAATAGCAAAATTGACTAGTATAAGAGCACTAAAAAGTCCACTGCAGCGAGTAGCCAACATCGCTGACGGTTTCAGGTTTTAGTCCAAAGGTCAGATGTATTTTACAGGTAGATGAAATAGATACATTATTTATGACTAGGTACGTAGTTTTATTTAAATATTTAAAATGATTTTCGGCAGGCAGCCGCCGCCGAACAGCTTGTGAAGCCATTTGCAGTTCACACGTGACTTCGTGATACGAGCCCTTCCTGGAACATATTTAAAAATGTTTAATAGGTACTAACTACTAACTATAAAGAGTCTGACAGTTTAGGTATCATTTTAGTTTAAATGAAGTCTTTCAAAAGTACGATTAAATTACATCATGTTAATTGGCATATGCAATTTGATGTTATGTTATATGGCGCCCGGTCTGGTTTTCATTTCCCTCAAACAAAACTTGTACGTACGTACCTACCTACTTAGATTTGTCCAAAGCTGCTCCAATTGGCCTTTTTAATAATAACAGGCATTTGCCTCATGTCAAAATACTGAACGATTGAGAACTTTAGATTTGTAACATGAATAGTCAAATGTCCGAATCAAGCGATTCAATAAACAAGCTAGGGTCATCAATATTTCTTGAAATAATAACTGCGAAGTTAAAATCTAAAATGGCTTCATAAAAGCGTTTATTCAAAGCTTACCTTTTCCCCTTTATCTAAATAGAAGTGGATGGGTTGCTCACCATTGAAGCATGAAATCACGTTGGCGTATAAGGTAAATGCTGAGACATAATACCTACCTAATAAAGGAATTTACATTTTGAGATAAAGATCATAACAGAGCTCCGCAATTGTACGGATTATTCTACTGTCGTTCATGTTCGCCGAGCAGTATACGAGTTGTACCTAAATTTGGGCAATCACATAAAATACCTAATTGGCACTCACACTAATCACCACGCACTGATTGATAAATATACTTATTATAATCTTTTAATTACTGTTGTGAGTGAGTTTGGAGTGGCGTCTGGTACGAATAGGACTCTTATACAAATATCGATTGTAAAATACATTTCTAACGTGCGTAAAACAAAAATAAATACACAAGTACGAGTACTTCCGTTGAGTCTCTCTGTTCAGTATTATCACATCAAGTATTATTGCAGCGAAAAAATAGAACTTAGAACGACTTTCCATAAATACAATTATTAACCTTTTCATCAATCCGCACAGTGAGCACCATAGTGTAGTGAGCTCCGGGCCCCCCTCAGCGACTTTGTGATGAGAGATCCATGCCCTGCAGTGGGCCGCTAATGAATTGTAGGCTGTATCCAATAAAATACCTAGCAAAACGTAGTCTTGACAGCAGAACTGAATTACACGTACATATTAGATACGATACGGCACCTATGGTTCAGCAGTTAAGGAGATCATTCATGTTTCAACATTAGAATGTCACGACTTATTAACTCTTTGATGAAACGGTTGACCTATGTATTGCAAGGAGTACTAGCGGATCTCACACGTGAGCTGCCGACCCGTGGCTTATTAAAAGGCCGCATCCTCTCCCGTGTCGGCAATAATCGAGCGTCACTGGACTGAACGAATATTATTATTAACAACGAGAATGTATTGATCGCGTTCCCCTTCCTCTCTCTGCCTGTTACGTCACCGTTTGATTCTGCCTCCGCAATTGTGACGTCACGGATTCACAGCGATATATTACGTCATCGTTGGGGGCGCATGCGTACTAACTTATAATCCAGCTAAAAATAGATCGCCTAATATATGCTCCAGAACGTTGATTAATTTCTTGTGTTTGATAAATTTTCATACGTGTGATAGCTTATTTGACGCACTAACGTAATTTGACGGAGCTCTACGTTGGCGAATAATTTTTAAAGATAATTGTATGGTAAATTAAAGAATAGTGTTGTGTTGAGTACATAGTGAATAAAAAATGTTTCTAGTTGGTTTGTAGTTAGGTATGTATGTAATTTATTTAACCTTTACATCGGTATATTTCACATATTCTTATTCGCGTAAGTTATTTTCTCCCTGAGTCTAGTAGTTCTATGAGTTGTCTTTAATGATGATCCATCGATGTGAAAAATCTTTATTTTCGTATTTAATTTTTTACTTAAACCACAATCTATCATAATAACCATCACACATCCAATTTTGTAGAACGGGCGGCAAATAATACATATGTTTATACTCGTCTATAGAAATGGATATTCATATTGATTCAGAATTTTAAGACGGGGCGGGCAGGTGCAATCTACCTTACCGTACCTACCATTGTAGCTACGGACCGTCCTCAACTTTTGAAAATATTTTGACCTGCAATCATAGATTCTGGAAAAAATTTAGCTCAATCACAGTATAAATAAAGTATAAAGTAATATACTCGTATGTTGATAAGTATCAAATAATAAGTTGCGACTGTTGCAAGTCATATAATAATATTATTATCCTAAGCATATATGGGGAAATATTTTCGTGATTTCTGATTTTTCTAGTACTTCTAGACTTTGTTGGTCCGATAGAATATTTAGATCTTTATTAGAAATAGGATTACTTGGCATCAAAACAAGTTTTTGTGTAAACTGACCATTTTCTTGCTGACTGTAGGTAATATTTTTTTCGTACAAAGTCAATGTATGAAAATGAAACAATAATCAAACTTTTCCTTTAGTATGCCATGGGCCGGTGTGATGGTTTAAATAATACTGTAATGTGGTATTGATAAAAATTATCCTTATTGCACCAATCGATAATGTATCTTAACATTATAACATGTTTTTTTTTTCAAAACTATTGGGTTCTATTTCCGGCTAGAAACGTGTTTTATCCCAAAATTAAAAGATATCGTTTTTAAATTTTTACTAGGAAAACCCCGCGACTGAATTCTCGAAACAGAAAATAATTAAGAGTGAAAAGGGGTACGTACGGACGCTAAGGTCTATAAGTAAAAAACCGTTATAGATATAGGGATAAAACAAAGCCTATGCGGTAAGTTAGTGTACCCTTTACAATACCTGAAAATTGTATCTCAATCTGTTTAGCGGTTTCAGACCCTATCTGTGACAAAAAAAGGCAAACGGACAATTCTAGGTACGGTTAATTATTTTTAGGTGTCATATAATAATAGCAAATCCCATTTTACTATTGACCTTGATTTCAATATCACAGACCGACCCTCCAATTTTATTTATTGGTAAGATCAAAATCGGCCCCGAGACTTCAGCATTTTTCGATTTTCCTTGTAGTTTCAAGCCCACTTTAAAAATTCAGCCTGTATATCTGAGATTTATAGATTCCGACATCGTTTGATCGGTCACCATGAAAGTTAGCACATTATAAGTGTTTTTTCATGAAGAAGCTTTACAAGTAAATATTTATTTGTTTATTTATTTAGTTAGTTTATTAGTTTAGTTAGTCAGTAGTAGTTAGTTAGTTTAGTTATATTTATTTATTAATAAAACTTACTCAAAATGACTGAACACCTGTAGGCTACTACCAAAATGATATATTCTTTGATGAGCGCTTTATGATGAGCGTCTCCTGAAAACGTTTTCCCGTAGCTACAACTACCTGCCCTTATTGCCCCGTCAAGCAACAATAAAATAATTCTATTTTGTATATTATGTTATCGGGCCCGAAGCATTTGGAGGCCTTACGGAAAAGAAAAACTTCCCATGTAAGGAAATGTTAGGTATAGCATGTGACATCTCGTGGTTAATAGACTACACTTTTAAAACAAGAATCAGAGCTTAGTTCACTTTACATAATAGGCTTGCTTGTGCATAGTAAGCAACCCTCCTTTCGAAGTTAGCCGCACCCGTCAATAGATGTCGTTGCGTATCTCCCCTATCCAAAGCAACATGGCGACTTGTGTAGTTTTGTGAGTTTAGGGCTATTTGAGTGATTCTTTTCCTTCCAGTTTTAAGTTTTGTTACATATAATAAGTAAATGTTTACATTCCTATGTTACAATTATAGTGTGAGATGCCGAAGAAATACAGGTATGACCTAATGTTTGTATGCGTTATGTAAAATGTGAATTCCTCTTTCTTCATGTATTGATCTCAAGTATTTTGATTATTAAAACCAGTCTGCGTCTTTGTCAAATTGTCAAACGAGAATATTCGGACCTGTGATCATTTAATGCTTTATTCAGTAAGTTACTGTTTGGGTGTGAAACGTTTACGTAATTATTGACAGATGAGAATGTGATTGGGGAAGGTTTGGGGTCGAGAAAAGCTGCATTGAAATGACGCATAACAGTATTATTATTCAGTAACCTAGCAACGCATGACCTTGTAAAGTCTTATCCACTGTATGCTGAGCTTTTGGTCTATGTTGACTGCCACCACAGTGTCATTCACCGCCATTATTGGTGTTTCAAGCAATGAGCAAATATATTTTTTCTGACTGATATGGGGTGATTGCATACCGGAATAAAGAATAGGGATTTTCCCTTGTAACCAGCGACGAGGAACTTTATTACAAGTCTCGTCAGGTAGTGATTATATTGAGTATGATGTGACTTGACCATGCTGTCATTAAAATTAAAAAACAGCATTGGATTGCATAGACAAACACACGTAACGTCACAAACAAGACCCGAGAATAATCATTACTGTCTATGTATGCTCGTTGTACTCGGGTCTTGGACGTTATTTGGTGTTGGTTTTTGAGTGTGTCCTTCACCGCAACATGGGGTATCTTAGTCCGTAGGGTGGGAGTATGAAAGTGTATATTATTATTATTCCTTGTACATTTCTCGTGTGGTGTACAAACATTAAAACAGTATAGCAGAGAAATAAAAATATATAAATGTACAACTGCAAAAGTAAAACAAATATAAATACAAACACACGCAGGCATACACAAAAAAATATTGGAATTGACTTTTTATTACTTATTTTTATAACCTCATTTTGCTACTCAGTTCCCAGTGTTTATTGTAATTTAAGTGTTTAAAAAGATATATACCTATATTTAATTATATTTTTTTCATTACAGGTGCTGTGGTTTACTTTTTCGGATTATGATTCTTAGCAAAAGTATAACAATTAGTTATTTATCAATTTGAAATGGATCCTATATTAGAAAATGAGAACGCTCCGTTAGAATCACCGACTAAACATGGTAAATCTAAACAAAAGCATAAAAAGAAGAAGAATCAGCCAGAAATAGAAACAGATAATCAGACAGTGGTTGGTGAACGAAAAAGGTTTGTTGTTACAACTTTATCAACATCGGATGAAAAAGATATCCCATCCAACCGTCCAAATCAAAGCAATGTCCATACTATACATTTTGGTACACATGGAGCTGAGTCTCACAGACCTCACGTAAGATCAATCTTTAAAGATAAGCCTTCTGAATCTAGATCATCAAGCGTTGAGAGGGAAACGGTAAATAAGAAAGAATATGAAACTTTTCATGGAACTTCTTCTAGTCCACGTAGTTCAATTTTTGACATTTTTCGCATAAGAAGAAAGAGTGATTCTAAGAAGCATCAGTCAATAATACAAAATGTTAAAGGTGCTATACAAAACACCACCAACACAAAATCTGCTGAAGCACCGGAATCCTCAAAAGAAGAACCAAATGTTTCAGAATCGAAGGACTCTCATAAGAAGTACTATTACACAGTAACGGGAGTTTCTTCGCGAAAGTACAGTCCTATCACTAGGGTCATGGATATATTTAGAAATAAACCTCACTCGGAGTCTAACCAAACTCCATCAGAGGCAACAAAAAAGAAGAACACGAAACTAGATCGGCGTTCGTCAATAGGGACTACATCACCAACGTATCACAAAAATTCGTATGCATCTCTAGACCCCACACAAGCTAAACAGGTGTTTAGAGAAATAAGAGGACTTCCAAAATATGATCCTTATTTATCGATTGTACAAATTTCTTTAGGTGGAAGAGACAAAACGAGACTGTTGTTAAACTTTTTTAAGTATCACAAATGTTATGAAACCTTGCCTAAATCAGCCAAAGTTATAATATTTGACACACAATTTTTGGTTAAGAAAACTTTTCCTACGTTAGTGTCACATGGAATTAGATCGGCGCCGCTTTGGGATGCCACCAAAAAGTTATTAGTTGGCATGATAACTGTAACGGATTTTATAAGGATTCTCCTTTACATGGAGCAAGAAAATTTGTCAATGGATGACTTGGAGAAACACACACTTCATAATTGGAAGAAAATTTTACGGCCTAGCCGTAAACCGTTATGCAGCGTGGGCCCAGATCAATCTTTGCACGAAGCTATAAATTTACTGAACAAAAACCGTGTTCATCGCCTACTTTTGATTGATCCACTTTCCGGTGACGTCCTCTACATACTGTCTCACAAACGAATTTTAAGATTTCTCTTCGTGTATCTAAATGAATTTCCAGAGCTAACATTCTTTCATAAAACTTTAACTGATTTAAAAATTGGTACTTATGAGGAGATTATGTCAGTAACAGAAAATACTAGTATTAAAGAGGCATTTCAAATTATGCTTGAAAAAGATGTGTCAGCCCTGCCAATTTTAGACGAGAATGGTACTCTAATTGATGTGTACCCAAAGTACGAAGTTCTAAATTTAGTAAGTGAAAAATTATATTTTAATTTATCCTTAACTATAGGTGAGGTAAGGAATAAAAAGAAAGACTGGGAAGAGAAGTTACAAAAATGTCGTTTGAGTATTACATTGTACGAGGCCTTAGAAGTAATAGTAAGAACTGAAAGTCATCGATTATTGTTAGTGAATAGGGAAGATAAACTAATAGGAATCGTTTCCCTTTCTGATATTTTGGTATATCTTAATAGAATAATTCCTACAGAAAAGAAAGTGTCATCACTTCAAGAACTTTTTAAGCCTTTAGAAGTTAATAAAGTGCCGGAAGCTGTGAAAGAGAGTGAAAATGAAGTAATATCGATAGAAGTACCAAGCTTGCCGATATACGTATCTGAAAGTGACTCAAACGCTAGATGCGCTGAATCCGAACTGGTATCAAATACTGCTAATTCTCTTGAAACAACGGCAATTGACTCAAATATTGATAATGCAACAGAAACTAGGCCTACGGCAGATTAGGGTTTTCAAAATAATATGAAATATTATTTATTGAACTTACAGTATTGTACTTATACGTCTGTCTAATTCTTAGATCAGATATAGATTTATGATAAATGATGAACAATTACGTAGTTTATTATTCCAAAGAAAATGCTAAATGTTACGCAGCTAAATTAATGTAATGTTAATCTCATAGTGCGCTTGATGCTTACCAATATTGTTATAATCACATTAATAGTTTCATTAATTATTCACGTGATTGCCTTAGTCATTATTTAGTTCATTATTATTACATATATTGCAGAAACTAAATAAAGTATTTTAGAATTTTTGATCTTTATTGCTACGAGTAGTACCCTACCAACCTTATAATATAGTGTAACGTAGTTATGGTTTATTTTTTATATTATATTTAGTTTCCTAGGAGACGAGTATCAATTCAATGACTTTTTATATTTATTACATACTGAAATATGCTGAATTTTGTAAAACCACTTACCGTGCCAAACTTAATAACATTTAATAGGAGCAATTTTTTTTTATATTAGTTCAACTTAGTACCTTCATCATACCACATAGGAAATAAATATGTATCATAAACAATATGCAAAATGAACGCACCCGATAGTTTCGTCATTTTGTGACCATGAATGACTATAGATAGTAGCAACCATTTTTTTGACTACAGGTAGAACGATAGATGCGTCCATATCTAGAATGTCCCCAACTTGCCTATATTCAGAGTGGAGATATGTAGTTTTGGAAAGGATATGAATATTATTCCTCCAAAAACCTGTTATCTATAAATAAATCCACAAGGACGCCTGGCGTCAATGGCTAAGAATACTCTTGAAACTTATTTTTATTACTATATAAGGTACTCGTAAGATGGTTGTTGTTACATGTTAAATAATAACCAGTGATTTAATTTAAATTGAAATGTTAACTTAATTGCAATTATGGCTGATATAATTTAGTTCAAATATATTTTTTCATTTATAGCTGATATGACTTTCTCAGTCTGTCACTAGTATTTATTGAAAACAAAAATGGGTAGGTACCATTTGAAAAATTAGAGTAAAAACGTGTAGCTATCAAGGCTATATTATATTATTATCTTTAGCTTGCCTTGAGCAGATGAATTTGAAATTTTAATATATCAATGTTACTTATCGTCTTGTAATTGGTTTATGCTACAAGTTTTAAATAGGTATTATAGTAGGTGCCGTTGAACATAATGTTGTATAATAATAATATAATTATGTGTTCTTATGGGTTTCAAAATATCGTTTTTCTTACAAGTCCTAAGATTAACAACGTACCTACTCGGAATTTGCAGTTGGTAAACCGGATTTCCATATGTGAGTACTATACAAAAAGACTTTAAAAAAATCTTAGTTACTTCCAGCGGCATCAATAGGTTTGTAAGTAAGTATTACAAACTTGTAACAAAGCAACAATTACAGTGGTAATATTAGGTAGTAAGGTAAGAAAACCAGACAATACGGTAGTCTCTTTAAAATAAATGAACAGTATTTATCGGGAATACCTACCATTATAAATAGGACCAATGCAGTTCTAGCAGACGCGGCAACCGGTCCGGTGGAGGAACCCGGAACAAACCACTTGGCTCAAGGTTGCTCTGTATCTTTTACTGCCAGAGAATACATTTATCTCGAGCGACTATATGAAATGTACCTCTTACAACCTACTACAATGTACTGTTCAAGAACACACACTATACATTAAGAAAATCAAGAGATATTTATTATAAAGGAAAATCTTCGAAAACGAATATAAAATGGTAAGTACAGATAATGAGGTAAGTTTAGGTGTATAACATAATTATGACACGGCATGTGAAGCCGTCAGCAATATTAATTTAAACATAATTAAAATTAAAATTCAAGTCGTTATTCAAGTATAATATTTTATTATCGTCCACTTATCTATGCATTGTTAAAAAAAACTAGGACTTTGGGTTAACTTGACAGTAATAGATTCTATCCAAATTTACATACGAACCAGTAGCGGCCCACTCGTATGAAACCGGTAATTCACTTGGCACTGGATAAATAAATATGGAAGCTTGTCTCACGATTGTGAGACAAATCTGCCTACACAGCGCCGCTGTGCAAACACACCGACTCTTGGCGGACAGGTTGAGTGTAAAAATAATATTATTGCATAAATGAAAAGGGGGAAGCGTTAAAAACCCCGCGGCTTGATTCAAACGTAACTTATCGTCAAAGTTAAGCATTATTTAGCGTGATCGGAAGTTAGACGGTGGATGGCTAGTCATAGTGGCAAAATTTCATGGGTGTTTCCGCGTGTCGGAGAGCACGTAATGCAGTCGGTCCTATTTGTTATGATTACTAACGTAACGTATCTAACGATAGCATCGTATTTATTGTACGGGACTTGTGACATTCTAGTTGCTCTCACGAGTATTCTCCATGGCTCCTCATTGGTGAAGAGAGAGCTGACCCCTTTAGTGGCCACAAATAAAGGCAACGCCTTGGTGTCATATGGCCACTGCAGTAACCAAAGTTAAACACGTCCAGAGTTCTATTCTAAGTTGGTCACTACTACTGAAGACTGAGGTCATTACTTCTTATTATCTATGCCATAGATTATTTATATTATCACAATACAATACAATCCAAAATTCTTAATTGTACACCATGCCATTCAGACCGAAACAAAAATCTTAAATTTTGACGATTGTTTCCTTTGAAATTTCCACTTCAACGTTATATAACGTTATGGAATCCACAGGGTTACCACCTTCTGGTAGGTAATTTTTAAAACATGTAGTTCAGTATACACTTCATAAGAAAAGCTGTATTGCTGGGAGATATATGAGGCCTGCCGACGCACCTGAGGTCAGGTCAGAAGAGGAGGTTGGTGTTGCAGAACATAACAAATACCTATAGTTAAGTAAGTAAATATAAAATTTATTTATAGAATAACGTATTAGAAGGTGTAGTAAACACTATTGTTGTTTGTTGTCTTTCTTGTGTGTCTGTATGTCAGAAGATCATAAAATTAACACCGAATACGTCAATTCTTGACCGTAAAAAAAACTGTACGCTCAGTTAAGTAAAACAGTAATAGTAAGTAATTTAAAAAAAAAGAGGAGCAACAACCATCATTACTTGCTATGGGCCAAGCGCACATACATTTTAAACCTACTTCAAAAAGGAGGAGGTTGTCAGTTTGGCTCCTTTTTTTGGTATCATGTATGCAACGCGATATCGTCGCCGTTTGTGAACCGATTTTATTACTCACTGTCATTAGACTCTTTTTTTAAATAATGATAAATTTAATTTTGTGTTATACTGGTAACTTTAAATTCTAACAAAATCTAGTCTAATGAAAATTCTAAGCCTAAAGGTTAAAAACGGGTAGAATAAAAGTGGAAAAGTAGGTAACTTATCTGCCCGCAAGCCGGTTCTAATGAAACTTAGAATTATATGTATTTCAGTTTGGCCGGCGACGCATTGGCGACTCCTCTGGTGTTGCCAGTATCTATAGGCGACGGTGACCACTTACCATCAGTTAGCCCGTCTGCTTGTTTGTTAAGCTAAAATCTATAAAAAAGGTCTTAGATAAGGTGCCTTTATCATTTCACTGGAGCAGATTTCACTTGAATACATAACAATACACTGAATATGTCGTCATTTAACACTTTATATTTATTTAATTTATTCAATGATAGATTTAATAAAAATTCAGAATTCAGCAGGGAAGTTAAGCTTAGTTTAATTAGTGATTCATTATAAAATTTACATATTTAACATAGAGAGGTCGTTTGATTCAGTTCTGGGGTCTCTTAATTATTATTAATTTTATTATATCAAAATGTATTAATTAAGAGTGGAAATTAGAATGTTGTTTTTATCATTCATATTGTTATCACCTACATCCCTGAGAGCTATCCATAATGGCGTGTGATCCAAATCCAAAGGCGTGTGAAGTTCACCAACCTGCAGTTGGCCAGCGTGGTGGACTATGGCCTAACTCTTCTCATTCTCAGAGGAGAACAGTGCTCATATGGAATAGATAATAGTAGTAGGACAGAGTATACTGAGTTCAAGAAGTTTTAATCTGACATTTTTGAATGCACACAAGACAAAATAATCGCTTCATTGCTGCAAGCTATGTTGCTAGGTGGTTTTATGTAAGAACGAGTGAAAATTACGGATATGGAAAATGCAACAGAGTGTTTTATTAAATACATATAATCATTGGGAGCTACGTAAACATAGTTAAGTTAATAACACTTTGAAAATAAACGAGCAATTTGGTCGCAATTCACGATAAAAAAGGGCTGCCAGCACAGCTTGTCAAAAAACATGAGATCAGATTAGAGTCCCAAAAAAAAACTTACTTTTTTTACGTGATTAAGATAGCAAACGAGCATGCAGCTACACCCCTCCGCTGCCGCCCATGACATCTGCGACAAACCTCGAATAGGTCCGTAAAAAGAACTGGGGATGTTATTCCAGTTAGTATGAGATTTTAATAGGAATGTTAGTTGGTCTGTAGTCGGTAGTGACTATGTGAGAACGGACTATTAGTGACTGTAAGTCCTGTTAGTCGGTGTTATTGATAGTCCGTTTAGTAGTGGCTAGTAATAGTCCTTTTCGAAGCTGGCCACAGATGCGTTGCTACCCTTGAGGTGGTCGCCTCTTGCATATGCAAGAAAGGTACCTTTCCGTCCGAAACACAATTATTGAAAAACACAAGTTCTGCCACCGTGATAGCTGTGAAAAACGGGCCAAGTTTCCTTCCAAAAAATTCACCCTATCTAAGTAGATATCTATCTACGCTGCTGCCAAGTCTGCTCTTTCTTTACTCCATAAACTCACATCATTCCTACTTTCATAAGCGACACGGGTCTTTTCTTTTCATTGCTTTTGTTTGGGATAGTATCATTCCTTTTTTTATAACATGAGGATAGCAAACCATCATGCAGTTCCACCAACCACTGACGCCTATGGACATCTGCAACAAATCTCGAATAGTATTGTACGAGGGACTATTAGTTAGTTAGTCCTGTTAATAGTAGCTAGTAGGAATAATAGTTCGTTAGTAATAAGACTGTTAGAGTCAATCCTGTTATTAATAGTTAGTAATGCTAGTAAGTAATCGTTTGTAGTTGCTACCCCTGAAAACTGAGGTGGTCGCCTCTTGTATATATGTGTGACCGGCAGCCACATCTTTCCGACCGGAACACAATTTGCTGATACAATCATTCCACGGCAGAAATGGGTGAGGCGGTGGTACCGCCCCGAGCGAACTGTGTACAGGTTCTAGCATCTGGCTGGTAAGAATAGTCCCAAAACAACGATATCTACAAAAATGTTACGGCGGGAAAACAAGTACTGTTTTTTTTAAAGAAATGTCCTAGATAGGTTTTGGCTATAATGATAATATTAATTTGAATTTAGAAGTCTCAGTAGACTGAAAGATATCGGCAGAAATGGGTGTGGCGTCGCCCCTGGCAATGCCTGGCATACCGTATTTTATTATTTATTTACACAAGATTCCGTATCCTGGGTAAATATTAAATCGGAGCATGCAAATACTATAACATAAACCATATGTTTTACACCTGTGTTTGAAAATAAGATGGCCCCTTTTTATCTAGCTCAGTACCTAAGCTAAAATATATTCGTTGCAATAATATTAATTTGAAATTATCATACTACCATTATTTCAGAACCAATTAATTTAAAAAATTATAATAAGAGCTTTAAACTTTACATAACATTTCTAATGCCGCATTAAATTTTTCGATAGATCAATGTTTTTTTTTTAAATAATATGTTTTGACAACCCTATAGAGATATTTCACAATATTGTACTCAGAGATAGCTACGAGATTTTACGAGTCATTGAAGACACAATTTGTAACCATTGCCAAAGAGAATGGATTGATTACTTTTTAAGTTCTATGATTATGTTGCTTGTAACTTAAATGCCTAAAGGCCAGCATAACTTAGTCTTAATCGTCGTTATTTTTAATAACAAGCACATGAGTTATTAAGTACAGAGAGTGACAGTACATAGAGTTCTCGATATATTTGCGAAGAAACTTACAAATGCATATAGGTCGAACTGGAAACCTCCTTTTTTAATAATTACAAATTATAATTATAAATCATGCATAACTTCATCAATATTAGCAGTGACTTGAGGTGCGCTGGTGCGCCTTTGTCACAGTAACCGACCGGAAAACAATTATTCAAAAAACAACTAAGGCACAAATGGGTGTGGCGGTGGTACCGCCCTGGGAGACCCCTATACAGGTTCTACCTATTGGAATCTGTGGAATCTATGGAAGTTCATACTGTAGTGAGATCAGAGCCGACTCTGAGTAACATCGTATTAGTTTGAGGAATATAGTAGCTGTTGCCTGCGGCGTGTTCCAAGTTAAATATATGACCAATATTCGGGTTTAAAAGTATTTTATGACCTTCTCCGTGACTCAAACTACCTCGCTACCTATTTCCTAGTTATCCTAGTATCCAAGGCCCTTCATTATTATAATTAGGTTATCAATTTGACTGTTTGTTTTTTTATGTGTGTGTGTATGTTACGCGATATCTATATATATAATCTGGGAAGTAGGAAATCACTGAGAGATAAATTTAAAGAGATAAATATTCTTACCTTTGCATCGCAATATGTTTATGAAAATGTCATGTACATTCGCAAAAATAGACATTTGTTTACAAATAATAAAGATTTGTATGATCCGAATTTCACTGTTCAAACTAGGAACGGCTACAAACTAGCCTTCATAAGAAAAGTCATTCATTTATTGGAATGTCAATCCGAATGTACAATAAAGTTCCGGCTGCGGTTCAATCTTTACAGAGATTTAAAAAAACC
>DWLO01000330.1:0-22040 GCA_018245335.1 Dalla quadristriga
ACTTTTAGAGCACTAATTGAAAAAAAAAAATTACAGCCGAATCCACTGAGGATTGTATTGAAAAGGTTGATCATGACCCCATTGACCGTCTTCACGAATCTGCCATTGGCCAGGACAAACAATGGCGCATGACGCGATTCAATCCATCTTAGTCTTTACTTGTTATTTGACTCTGTGGAACCATTAATACACTTAAGTCTAGAGACCAGCTCTGCGACTTATTTATTTATTTCTTTACTGGATGATTTACTCGCACTGTACAAGCTTCCGTACCTCACTGGAAGTGCACTTAGGCTTGTTGCTATATCATTATCTACCTAGATGAGCTCTTTTGCTCGCCATCAAATCAGGTGACGCTGTATACCCCCACTAGGCCAACAGAAACTGTCCATCTTAAAACAATAAAATCTTTGTCTCTAAATTCAAAAGAGCTAAAGTCAGATTTTAGATTGGCTAACGGATGTTTCAAGGTTCACTTCAAGGAATATTGAATTTTAACTGACTTTCAGCCAATTTGGCTGTAAATGAAACATTTAATTATGGAAATTTTCATCCCATTTCATGCGCGAATATGCTTAGAGAGATGAATTTTATGTAAAACATTTCTACAAGCATCTAACTTCTTATAAGGGATGTACCAAACCAAGTATCAACTACCTATATAGTTTTAAGGATTACGTCGTCATGGGGGATTTGAATACAGAATATTCTATCGCGTTCTTTCTTTATTATGGTGTCTGCTTATGTTATCCAACGGAATAGATAATAATAACTTAAGATCTTCCACTGGTTGAAATTCGACCATAATCATTATTGGAAATTTAAGACAAACATATATACGAATGAACGCTGTTTATTCACGCAACGACGAGACAGTCAATGGCCGGATAAAGTTGCGACTTTGCTAAGCGTTTAACGTTAAAACGAAGTCTTCCTTTTGGCAAAACAGGTGCAAAACTTCTAAATTTTATTGATTTGATAAAATAACAAGTTTGTTTTAGTTCATTAAAATCTACACATGATTGCAACTGCCAGTTCTGTTGTAATGTTTACGGCGTTTATCCTTAAGTAAACCTGACTACCTTGTGATTTAAAATGCAAATTTGATCTACGTATTTGAAATTGTATCCATGTTTCAGATTAAACTGTAATCCACATTCAAAGCAAATGCAACGATAGTTAGCTACGTTTTTGCAATTTCCGGTACAGGTAGAGCGGTGGATATTGCCTGTTTGAGGCTAAATCCTGTGAACAAAATAGCGAACTACTTATCACATAGCCTTTATTATAAATAAATACACTAGAGGTTATCGCAGGCGTAGACGATCCATACTACAAAAATATGTAATTATAAGTTCGTAAGTATCGTAAGTTCTTTGTATCCATCAAGTCGTTTAGGTTATACAGCATAACAAAGAAATAGACATACATACATACGTACAAATACTCGGAAAACCTGACGCTCCTTCTTTTGCAGTCGGGTAAAAAAGACTTCAGGATTCAGCAAGATTTGTCCAACGATAAATCCAATACTATTTGAAGGTAACATTTTGGATGTTAATTTTTTGTATGTCGGTCCAGAGGCAAGGTCTAAAATAGATACGTGTATACAATTATTTTACAATTACATAATTATTACATGAACCTAAATGCTTGTATTATAGTGTACATTTTGAGACATTAATATAAATGACCGGATCATGAGTTTCTTTACCCACGTCTAAATACGTTAGATTATAAAAAATCATACAAGAAGTAGATTGGCGAGGGCGTTATTATTTTAGATTGAAGAATGACATTAATGACAGTCGAGCAGTTTGTCAGTACTCCGCCTACGCTTGCTTTTGTTATTAGTTTCAAGTTTAATATTGTTGTTGGTTGGTGTATTATTTCCAGACCATTGATCTTTGAATGATTCACTGTTGAGATAATCGAGATCTGAGGGCACTGTAGTGAATTGCCAAGTTAACCTGATACTTTTAAAGTCTTTAACATAAAGCCTTATGCGGCATTCTGACTTCCTTATAACTAACTTCCCTAAACTTATACCAAATATCACTAGAACTATAAAGTACTTTTCTTTGGTAGGTACATTCTTATAAAATTTCAAGTTTGTCTTAGTGACAGATTTAAATAATAAACCTCGTAACATAGAATAAGAAAAAATCTAGTATACTACGTTCAATAGAAGGTACACTTCGCGCCATAGACGGTCCACTTCCATGTCCTATGCGGACATCTAACAGTAGGCAGAATACGAGATGTACCACCTTTTTGATTACATTGCTCTGGTAGGTTTTTTTTTCTAATGGCCAGTTGCTTATCGTTTTATATAAACGACATACATCCGTATCGAATTGACATAGGTTAACAGATACTATCAGGAGAGTTCAGTTGCCTATATTACAGGCTTGCCGCCCAGTTTAGGCAACTGACGATAAATCTTAATTGTTACTATAATACTACCTTGTGCATCTTGTATTTTTATATTAAGTATACGGTAAATAAATGAATATGTAATAAATTAAATGAGTGTTAATTTGTTTCGTTTTTATTATTATGTAAATTAAATGATTTAATAGATGACACACCAGGTGTGAATGTTGAAAATGAAGTTACATGCAAGCCCCATTATGCAGTCAGTGTCAGTTGTCACGACATAGTGAAAACTCAATTCTAGCGATAGGTTTCCACCTACTAAATGATTGATTTATCGACAAATCTTGACGGAAAAAGCTGAGGATTCCCATCCAGTGGAAATACAATATGACATTTTCAGACGGCACAGGACCTCGGACGGAGTGTTGTCAACTCTAAAGGCTGATTGATCATAAGTTGATGCATAGATGGGGCGGATGGGGATAAAAAAAAGGATTTTTTTGCTTTTTATTTTCATTTGTCCCATTTAAAAATTTAACAACGTAAGATTTCTGTGTTGTATTGATGCATTACATTGCTCTATTATTATTGCCCCATGTTATTACGATATTAGGTAGTAGTAATTGCGGCATACCGGAATAATGATGATGGAAGTCGTGGAGATTTGGAAAAACAATTAGTATTTGGCAGCCTTCATCCGTGAGCTTAATATTTATTATAATTTGTTAGACTGTTAGGAAATAATATTTGTTTATGTTGTTACTGTAAAACTTATACAAATTGTCTGTCTAAACAGAACGGTAAGTTATATTTTGTTTTAGCAAGAACAATTATATTTTTAGAACAATATTTATGGTTTATCAAGATTCAACGCCATATACATCAAGATTTCTAGGTATGTATTTACAAAGAGTATCGCATAACTCATAAAACACACTCTATTATCAGTCTTGGCATCAGACAAGTTTCGTGTGAATCACGGGTTGATTGAACTGTAAGTAAATAAATAGAGACACGCCTATCTGAAATGTAATAAGTAATAAGTAAGCGTGTGTATGTGTATAAAATTCTTATATTTTACCCAAAATCATAAAGCAAATTGGGAATTGGGATACGAGACACACGAGTCATTACAATTTAATCCTCAGCATCTATGACCAAATTGACCAACCTTGGGCACATAGAAAACCAGATGTAACGGTTTTATGCGCAACCTTATAAAACAAGTTGCATTTAAGCGATACCTAAACGAATTTAAGCAGACTGTTAAGGGATAGTTCGATTAGATATACGAAGCACTGTTTGCCAAAAGTGGCGATATGCATATTACACACTTTTTTTCCATACTTTACACTTAAAGTTGGACTTAGCACTTAGTAGAGCTTAGAAGCTTGTATTAACAATTTTGTTCTTCTTTTTAAATTCTTACTAATAGGATTTCTTGGATATATGTTCTCGAAAGGTACGTTAACTTTATATACATCCGAATACGAACCCAAATATAATTCAATATAAAAATAAAAGACCGATCTGTTCGGAAAAAACAGCCCGTATAATTATTATAATGTATGTTGTTTTAATTGTTAAATAATACTCGGTTATCATTATATCGCTCATAATATCATTATATTATAGTTGTCTGGCAGAAATCGGCGTTATAGCTCTTTTTGTTGTTTTAACTGTTTATTAATTTATTCTCCCTTTTTATATCTATTTACTAAAATATATTATACTCGTGTACGAGAAAAAACAAATAATGGGACAACTATTCAGCGTTTACACTTATATACAAGAATAGGCTATCTAACGACAGTATCGACGGACATACAGAATACAGGCGTGTGTTTTATCTATTAAAATTGTCAAGCTTTTTTGTGCGATCATTCAATCGAGACAATCTCATTATGTTACGCTTATTGTTTGTGGTATGGCACGTAGTTATGTATCATAGACGCACATATTCGTACTAAGTAGGTACCTACATGTACCTCCGATTGAGTATGGATAGGACCACGCAATGCGACTTATTCAGTATGATGTAATGTAATGTTGAATATGAATAAAAAACTTCAAATGAATTTATAACCCTGACATTGCCCCCTGAAAAGCCTTGTGATGTTCACCAATTATATCTCCAAATGTATGACGGATTTTGTAATTTCTAGCTTTACCCACCGCATTGATACTATTATAATTACAGAATATGGAAAATTATGAGTTCATTATTTTCTTCATATTGTTTTAACTTTGACAGCATCATGCGTTGTTACGCAAGGTGTCTTCAAAAACTTGAATTTAGGTACAATGATACTTGAATATTATGGTTCTCAATAAAAAAAGTATCACAAATGCTGGATATTTATTTAATGAAAGGCTATACTGCAGTGTAACTTGTCCGTACTTAATCCAAATTTAGACATTGCGTTGCTCGGCTCTGCGTCTCCTACATATGTTTTTGCGGCTACTTGGTGTTCTGATTCACTTCACAGATTTCGGCTTAATATTCCTTGATCAATGTAGTTTACCTATGCTTCCGTATAGAATAGGTGTGACTGACCGTACTATTATTTTTTATCGGAATCAAGCACCAATTTATTATGAATATAAAAAATACGTATTATTTGTTATAGGAAAATGAGTTCTACTTCGTTTAGTATAGAACCTAGAAGTAAATTTCTGGTGACGACCATCGGGCTAGTTTCCAGTTCTCCACCAATCTAATTGGACCAACAAGGGATGTATTCTGCGTGATTAATGCTATGTGAATGGTATTGATACATTTCTCTGTTTTCGACTGTACCTACTACGCTGCAACTAACAAGTAACCGCGTTTCGTAATATTCGAGCAACGAAGGATATAATTATGAGCCACCTTGTGCACTTAGTCGTGTAGGCAATATCGTACCTAATTCCGATCCTCATTTGGTCAAAGCAAGGCACCTGGTAATTATTAAGATGCCGGCTCCCAAGATTAATGAATAGACTAAAACATCAACTAATACATTCTGTATTGGTTAGAAATCGGGACAAAAATGTATCGGACTTTAGAATTCGAATTTGCTTCCACAAATTGTAGAGCTAATTTCAAATGCAGACCAGTAAATTTTTGGCACTATACGACAACTATAATCAGAATTTACAGATGTGGGTTTGAGGTTATCGATCTGTTTGGCAATGCCACATGACAACCTCGAAGGATGTACGCGAAAAACGGCCTTACCATATATTTTGCAATTCCATTAGTAAAGCGCGACCCACATAGGTTTTTAGTAGAGACAGTTCGGCGATGATGATGATGATTATACCTACTAATAGAAGTAGTACAACATATGTAATAGTGGTCATAACGGCAAGAATATCGAAATCTATAAAGAAGAGCAGACTAGAACGGTAGCGGTGGTACCTTACTAAGATTCTACCTACGCGGTTAGAATTAAATGTTCAAACAATTTTTTTTATTTGTGAAATTTCGATACTTTACAGTTGATCCAGAATCGTCAGCAATCATTCTTGATTTCAAGGTGATCAGCTCTGCAGTGAAAATTAAATTACTTCCGGAGATAAACAAAACATTCGTTGTTTTGTAGTACCTACAATTGTAGCTGTATAACAAACTCGATAAAAAGAAACGATGAGCCGCGTTCTTGGAATGATATTGTTATAACCGGAAATTGTTATAATACTTGCGGCTATAAATATTCCGAGACATTGATATTAAATGTTCATACCATACATATTCGATTCATTCCTTATTCTTATCGTGTAAGCTTGAATGAATTGGCGGCGACAGGAATGCTTGCAGTGTTAAACTATGTACTTAGCTGTGTAGCGTCGAGGAAAATCAAGCTTAGGATTAGAATCTCAAAACTGGAGTCCACACGTTTAGTTAGAGGTATTATGATTATTGTAATTTGTATGATGTAGCAGGCTTTGAGTGGATGGCAGGCAATATTAACATTTGTGAAAAATGAATAATTGGTACAAGAATTAATTTGTAACACCTTGTTCACAGTTGCACAGTTGGGCAAGGTTAAGCGATGTTGTCTTGTCTGATAATAAAAATTGTGGCTGTATGATTAATTGTCGGCATTAAGGTTCATTACCGTTGTTCTAGAACTATATCATAAACTATTACGAATCTACCGTTAGTTGCTTGCCGGTGAACCGTTTTACAAAGAGTGATAGGTTTTAACGTTCATCCAGGTGGTTTTGATAAGTAAATCAAGTGTTGAAATTAGCTCTCTCTCATTAAATAGCATTACAAGTAGGTAATGCGCGGGTAAAGGTTTAGTAGTAATTAATTAATTCATTAATTTATCTACACATCACAAATTAACATTGTTTTCAAGAAGCACTGATTGGGTTTTTTTAATATGGTATGGTACATTTATTATTATTTCAAAATGTTCATTAATTGATAAAATAAGCCGGGCAACTTTTAAAGGTCAGAATCCTTAAGTTCCCGTTAAGGTGTGCTGTCGAGGTTGGCGGGTGACCCTACGGATGACCGCGCTTTTCGTGAATTTTAAGGTCTCTGTCGCGCGTGAATGGAATTCGGAAGTCTAGTTCGTGACATTGAAACTTTACGTGTCTACTCAAGTTAAGTGGCGAGTTTCACGTTGAAGGCTTGTTCAAACTGACGTCAATTCGTTCACACAAATTTTGGTTTAGTTAGGCGAAAGATAGGAAAAATTGCTCGATATGCTACAGATTATCGATTGAGATCTGAGGCTGGTTCCATGTACGAATCGCAATGAAAATTAAAATATAGCTACACATAAAACACAAAAGATCACAGGTGTGGCGGTGGCGATGGTATTTTCTTGTTTCACTCCTCAATTATCTTGAGGTACAAAAGTGTCGTAAAGTCTTTACGTTTTACCTCCAATATTTTACACCGCAAACCTTAAATGTCACTGATCCGAAAAGTCTGTGCTCATTCGTCTTCAAATATGCCTTGAGAAAAATTTATCAATGCACTGCCAGTCTGAGACACGCGTTTTGGGGACAGGACAAGCAGTGTCATCATGTGAATAAATGAATTACTAGGACAAACATATGAAGAAGGGTGTAAGCTAACATGTAGCTAACATAAGGCACCATATCAGTCTAAGTCAAAGGGAGCAACGCAAATTGTTTTCACAAATAAAAAAAAAGACTGTTGTTCTGTTGTGAACAAAAGGTGATGCTATATCTCAAAAGAAATAGTCTATATCAAAATAAAAAAGATCACTGGAGGCTAATAATCGTCAGGACTCTACCACGTTATGAAATTGCAAAAACTTAATATTATATTTTCAAAACAAAAAGTTGAATAATATCTTAGTGCTTAGAGGTTTTTAGATTATAAGTATTCATAACAAGAGTTATATGGACAGGTGCCCCATTTATTACGACGCTGACTAAATTAGTAGTTGCTTACTACAGCTTGCCTTAGCAGGAACTGGGTTTGGCTTGTTTGTCTCACATTTTAGGAGCTTGCAATAGATACCTACAATGTTTGTGTTCGGCAAGTGTATGACTAAGCCGCCCAAACTAGGGCTAAGGATATTTAGGGTAACTTTAAATAGTACAATCCACCTTACAGCATTATTGCATGATCCATGTAAGAAACTTCCATTCAAGACGAGTAATGCTACGTACCAAATTACGTTTGTGTTGTTAGTGAGATACTTATTATATTTTGGTAAATAGTAAATGAATGATTTATCAGAACGGGAATTTATTTTAGGTGTGCCGCAAACAATGATACAAAGTTAGTAAAAAAGTAATTAGTAAAATAGGTAATTAAATTGTAACGATTAAAAAAATCTGCAATTCTTTTTCAGATAATTGTTATCTAATAATTGATACCTAAATACTTAAGTATAACTACCCTAACATGTTAAAAAGAAATTTGCAACTTAATAGTTAAATAAATATAAGCTGTAAAGACCTCTCTTGACATGTTACAAAACCGCTTTTCCCACGAAATATAAATATATTTGTGGTAACCAATGGATTAGGTCTGCGATCTTCAAGGTCGTTCCCACATTTTCTTTAGAAAGGGATAATAGCTGAAGGTCTCACGATGCTGGTCGCGGATAATAGAGACGACACGACTAAAATACTTGTCAAAGCTTATGTAATAGTACTTGCAGAGTTGCTAGTAGCAAGTAACGCAATGTTTAACTTGTATATTCGCAAGATGGTTTCCTAAGCGTATTCAGTTAAACTAAAATTCATTATTATTATTTGAATTATTACTAGAAATTTGATTGCTTAAAGGTAATTAAGATGGTGTAAGTATAATTTTTGTTGCTGTTTATGTATATACCTATAACCGAAATAGTACCCTTAATATGAGCATTAATAAAATTAACATTGATTTTATTATTGAATACCGAAATAAAAATTTTGCGTAACCAATCGAAAAATTCGAAAACCATTTTGTTTATTATTATTGCTTTGTGTGTGATAAGGTGACAGAAATTTTAAAAAAATATGTAGGTACCTATACAAAGTTTTTTAGTTAATTTATTTATTACACTTAATTGTACTGTTAGAACTTATTGTAAGGCTATGTAGCGATTTCTTCCAGTTAACCAGTTAATCTCGGTTATTCCACTTTTCCCAACTAGCCACCTCACCTGGGATAAAAAAAAACTTGCGAAAATCAGCTGACTAATAATACAAATACTTTGCCTACGAACTTCAACTCTCGGTCAGCATGAATGGGGTTAAATCAACATAAGTTACAAGCGCGTGACAAAAGTTGGTGGTTTGGTTGACAGGTATGACAGGTTAAGTAACCACTAGAGCGTAGAGGCATGTATTTGAATAACTTATTGCTTTATTATGGTAAGGGCATTGCTGGAGTAATATATAGGGGCAGTATGAGTTGATCTTCAGCCTGAGACTAATTAGTTTATGCAGTAACGCAGTAAATGTGGAAATGGATGCATTACATTTTCTTATTGCCTAGTTTATACACCCAGATTTACCATTATGAATCGTGAAAAATAACTAAATAAAATTGTTATAGGTACATAAAATAAATAACATATTTCAAACCAACACAAACACTTTCGCATTTATAATATTAGTAAGGGTAAGGAGCTAAAAAGGGAGTAAAAGGCAGTGTTGTCACTGAGAGCGTAATAGCGATATCTTTTAGACAACTTTTGGATAAGCAAGAGATGACCAGGAGAACCCCCGTGGACTTTCGAGACGGGGCAATAAGTGCAGGAACCTTAACCGTCGTAGGTACCGACTAGAAAAAGCTCTGAGAAGATCATTCTTATCTTTTAGAAATATTTTGACCTGCATTCTCAGAATTTGGAAATTACAGCCCGTCTCAAAAATCCACCCTGTATACCGATACCGATAAATATACGTTTCAGGTAGACTGACGACCTAAAGAAGAGTGGCGTCAGCTAGGAGAGCCCTATGTTCAGCAGTGGAGTTCTAAAGGTTGGATGGATAGATAGATGGAAGTTCTATTTAAAAAAAATTGACTAAGCGGGTAAATTTGTATATGTAGCGTAATATTTATATACGAATACTAGAGGCATTTGAGAGTTTTCATAGAAAAATTGCATAAGCTGCGAACACGGACCAACTTGATCCGTGGCTGCGAACTTGGAATATCCTTCATGTTCCGCAAACTTGTATAAGCTTTCATGCTGCGCGATTTTGGATTAGCTTTATGTACTAATGTCGAGCTATGGTCCCACCACCAAAATTGTAACTGTTCTGACTACCGCGCGGAAATAATCCCAAAGCCAAGGTTAGTGATCTGTCCATTTTCGAAAGTATAGGGTCAACCGACGCGACAATACTATTGTTTTCTCAAATTAATGCGAACACTTACACGACGTACGATGATGAAACGATCTAAGAACACAATCTAAAAAATACAGACAGGAATTTATTTGGAGAACAATTAACAAAAAGTTGTCTTCCATCCGTTACTACCGTTGTGAATTTTACATATATACCTTCTTTCTTAATAACAAGCAAAATATTTTAAAGTGCACAAACGCATAAAATTCGTAGTGGCCATCATTCACCATATTAAACCTTGTTAGGCCGTACAACTGCCTCAGATGTGACCATAAATAGCGCGTACGTGAATAATTACATACCTTAAGAGATCTTGACGTGATGCAGATCGTTAAGATGATGAAGGAACTACCTACTTCCTTTACAAAAGGATGGTTATATCTCATTATTGTTTTAAAATGGTGAAAATATCCGCAGAAACTTTTATTTTCTAGCGAATCCCACAGAGGCATTTTAGGTACCTTTAGATAGCTCTGTAAATATAAAACGTTACTAATGTTATATGCACGTGCAATATCAGAAAAGTCTGCATCAAGACGAAGCTGAATGCATATTTTACACATTTTTGGAGAGCGTGGATTATCCTTTCGAAATACACTGCTGAAAAACTGCCGCTCCCCTAATGCCGCCACCTCTGATCCTATGTGTCCTCTGAATCCAATAGTTTCCCGTAGTGTTCTTCCTCTGAATCCAGTGGTTTACTGTAGTCTTCTTCGTGTGATTCTATGTGTTCTTTGAATCCAGTGGTTTCCCGCAGTCTTCTATAGGTCGTGAATCTGAGAAACCACTGTTCCCGCAGTCTGGATCACGTCCACTTGATCGTGGGGGCGATCTGCACTGTTTTTTCCGCTTTATCATTTCTACAGCGCTCATAACTTATGTTTGATATCTGCTAAAATTAACGTTAATACGTTTTCACATAGTTCGATATGTTTGCATTAAAAGTCGACTTTCGACGGTTTTCAAAGTCGCGGGTAATCTAAAATTAAACTTAATTATATAATTTAAAGCATAATATATTAGCATATTACAATTTATTAACCAACCGTGTGTCTGTGTTTAGAGATTTGCAACTGTTATGTTTAGAGGTGGCCGGCCTATAAACTCAAATTCGATTTAGCTTTGATATCCGCTATCAATCGACTGCAAATCGTGTAGCGATATGACAAGACAATATTAGCGTCCAACGTTGAATATTTCACAAAATCTTGCTTTGTGAATTCCACTACACATAGTCTGCAATTTATTCTCGGTACCATCGATATTTCATGGCAATTTGGTAACAAACGTATTTCATTGTAGTGGAAAACAATGTACGTAGGGCTGAGTGAAGGGTCCGCTGACATTTGGACCTGTTGCATCAGTGCAGGCGTGGCTGATTACACGAATGCCATTTTATTCCTTCGATAAAATTTAATTTGTACCGTAAAGCGCAATACTACGTAGTCGTTCTTGATTATTATACCACCATGAAGCGCTCGTAGCCAGGCGGCGAGTGTCAATAACTGATCGACAAATCAAACCAACTAGACCGCGGTCGGAAGTTGGATGGAAACAGCTAGTGGAAAAACTGCAACAGCGCTTCCGTGCTTTGCAGAGCTTGTTAAGCCAGAACGAGTTGTCACACTTATATTCGGAGACCATTGTGTGGTCTTTAAACTTTCGCTTCTGTCACTCCAATACTCGGGTTGCCACTGACCCCTTCGCCGGACTGGTGTAGCTTGGTGGAGTACGCTCCTGGCTTCCTAGGTCCTGAGGAGAGTCTCGTGCCCTGTATTGGGCCGCAAATGGGTTGCAGTCATACTATCCGAACCATCATATGAATGTCCGTAGTGGTTATACGTTACCGGCCAAAGACTGACTGTTCCCGTACGCTTTGCTTATGTAAGACAGCCCTTTTCGCTTCAAATTGGTGTGTGCCAACGTCAATCTTGAAGCATTCATAATCTCGCCGCCAAAGTTAACACAAGCAACTGGGGTTGGAAGTCGTATGGGTGGTCGCCCAATCGCAAACTTGATAAGCCTTGGTCTGAGAACTGTTGGAGTAGGTACGCTTGAAGCCTCTTCAGTATTGAGGAGTTAGCCGTGCCCTGCAGTGGGCTAATGGGTTGTAGCATCAAAATATATTTAAAAATATTCCTTCCAATTCTCTTATTAGGTAAGTTTAACAATTTAATATTATTGAGCTGATTTATTACGTGCAAGTGGATAGACAAGCACAATGTTATTTTAATGCGATGTATTTGAAGTGGAGCGATCTAGTTGTACAACATTAACTGGTGCGCCAACGTGCGCTATTTGTCATTAACCTGTGTGGTCGTAAACAGGTGGAATGATCCGCACACAATAGAGTCGTGACGGCGATGTTACGAGCAATTGATTGATCGAACAAAACAAACAGAGGACTAAAGCAAACAATATAAAGATATTGTGGTTATTTAATTGAATTGGCGTGTCAAATGTTTTTATTCCCGTTACATTTTTTTACACAAAAGAATTCTGATGGATGCTTTCTTCCTGATAATGTCATGGTTATTAGTTTGAATTTCTGATTATTTTACCATTTGGTTAGTATAATTGTTAATTTATTGTTATTGTAACCATAAGTTATGAATGTATGCTAACTTGTGTATGCTAGTTAAACGTCTTTAAAACATTATTAAGGAAAGGTACTTCACATCTTATAAAGGTGCGCTTTAGGTGACGTGTTTGTCGCCAACTTGGGTGGTCATATGAGGGCGGAGTGATCCGCGCACAATGAAGCATTTTCGTGAAGATGTTACGAGCTATTGATTGATGAAATAAAACAAGTCATAAATACAGCACAACTCAGCAACCATCCTCACATTTTTTTTATCATACACTTCTATTAACATTATAATCATGTGTAGGTAGTTTAAATTGATAACATTATTACCTTTACGTCCAGATTTGTTAGCTCATATCAATTCTAAAAGCCAGCCTAGAAAGCAGCGTAAAGGATTTCCGCGCGGCATACAACCACGAAGCTCTAGGTTAGCTGGGTTCGAATCAAGGCACGTCTATTGATTCATTAATGCGATTAGTCATCGAAATTATATCCTTTCATGACAACTTTTTGCTAAATGACTATTGTAATTAAGTTCTTAAAGTTAATTTGATACAAGTAGGTAGTAGTCATTTAGGAAGAGCAGTGTCTTCTAACACTTCATGCCTCTGGCCAATTTAAAAAATCCTTTTGTATCCTAACAAATAATCGTTAATAGTAATCGTTAAATATGCACTGAGCTCAGGAAACTGCACTTCAACTCGTCCGATACACTAGCTTCAAAATTTGACAATAAATCGTAAACCACGCTTCCATTTGTATGCTGGCCAAACGATTGTAAGTGCCCAATCTGTTTTCGAAATCTTGCCAAACTCGTCGATATCAGATTCCGGTTGCATAAATAATTCATGAGTCTTCGATCGCACAATAGGGTTTGTGGAATCAATATTTATGGGCTTTGTTATGAAAAAAATGGCGAACCAAATGTGGACTCAGCGCTAGGAAGTCGGCTTTTTGTTCTCAGACCAAATTAGACGCTTTTATGTCGATTAACACATTCGTGGACAGTTCACATGTATAGACGTTATTACAATAAAATTACTTTTATGTCTCATAAAATTAATTTTAAATCGTCGAATTATGGTAGTTAAGGTTTGACAAGCAAATCGGAGCGCTCATAGTCACGAGGCGGATGTCCATCGTGACTGATCGATAAGATCAAGCCCCGGCCGTGCACGAAAGTTTGACGCTAGTGGCAAAAACTTCATGAGCGCTTCCGTGCTTTGGAGGGAATGTTTAGCCCTCGGTCCCGCTGCTTATCGTTAAATAATGGTCGGAGGGTTTGTCGTAGGGCTTCAGACCGCCTAAATACTTCCGGCACATGGGTTGGTCACTAACCCCTCCACTAATCGACACTAAAGCAGCATGCTGGAGTTCAATGTCGCTTCAGTTCCACTAATAAGTTGCAGCCACTAAAATAAAATTCTGACTACCGAGTAATTTAATTAAATGTCATTACTTTTATTTTAATTTCGTTCGCATGGAGCACTTCAACGTTCTGTTGTTTAGTTATGAAATCGCTACCAAATTAACACCACGTTCCTTAACCTTCACGGTCAATTTGTTGGCCGTGCATACTGTTGCGTATAAACGTATTTCTTGAGGATGCCACTTAACAAGTTCTTAAGTTGTTGCAATATGCTTTTTCGAGTGGAAACACATCATCAACTCGTAAAGGCAACCACCCGCGAGTGGGTGACCGCTAGTGCTAGCAGCAATATTTCAAAACCATTTCCGTGATCGTAAGATAGCAGTCTTGTCAAAGCCTTCAGCAGCCTAAGAACTTCTGACACTCGGATTGGCTTCTAACGCTTCAACCAGTATATCGTACCAAAAACCCCAGTTGTGAGACCTCATGAAGGTGTTCCTATAAACTATTCAGTCTTACTGCTAAAGGATTCCCGAGTGTTCGTATTCATTTGAAGTGGCTATCGTGTAGTGCTCGCCAGCAGTGTGAAGTCTGCAATAATAAATGGACAACCAGGAGCTAACGGTTACCCGACTAATTACTGACCGATGATTAGACAGGCTTCTACTATCGATAAATTTACTCGATAAGTTTAGACTTTATTGCATCAGGCGTCTCTGGTGGTACTCCCACGCAAGCGAGCTATGGTGAGATTGGAAACCAGTCGTAATAGGGACATGTCTGGACCGACGATCTCAAAGTTACACCTTAACATTCTTCAGCCGTTTGCAAAACTGTTTTGTAATGGACAGCAATATGCCCACTTGCTTAACATACCTGTTAAGAGTTATCTATTGATTGATTGTCTTTTCAAAGCTGGATACGCATTGATGAGTGTTTATTGTTTGTGAAATCGAACATGGTAACCTTAGTACTGCGTTTTGCATTATGCATGGTATTGAAGCTCGTTGAGATGTTGCGTGATTACAAAGATTGCAAAGACGTCTTAATATGTAATTTTTTTTTATATAACGTGAATAGCATGCGGGGTGCGTGCCTGGAATTTGAACTCCGAACTCCCGAGTAGGAGGCCGAAGTCTTAACCACTAGGCTATCATTGTTAGTTATTACTTATTTAAAATTATGAATTATTTGTTTGTATAACATAAAAGTATCGACATTATGCAGATTATGTTCTTTACTTGTTGTAAGAGGTCTTTACCCTCGTTACTGTAATGATTGCCAAATACAGAGATCCTTTGTTAATAAGCCATCTTCAATTACGTGTTTACTGCTTAATACTGAGCTTTATTCTCTTGCTTTAAGGTTGCAAAAACACATGAAAACACAAAGTAGGAAGGTGAAGAAAGTATTGTGCGTGTGCAAGTTTCCTTTCTTGATGCTAGGGAGGTCAAGTGACTATTGAGTCATCGTCTGAGGTCTTGTATGGGAACGGCGGTCTTGGTTTCTCCACTACCAAATTTAAACGGATTAAGTTGTAGGTGACTCTTGCCACCAGTCGCAGTAGACAAGGTTTTGAAATCCTAAAATGGTGTTGTAGGATATCAGTAATATTATTTGTGATATAAGAGTAGTCGTGTATTATATTCCACTTCTACCCAGTTTTGACAACTGAACTCGTGAAATTATTTGTAATCACAAGTTCATGTGTACGTAAACTACAACTTAGATGAATTTTAAAACTATGTGAATAGTACAGAAGTAAAGTACCTACAAATATACGACTTCTGCCTTCACGACATGTGGGAACGCGCCCTAATGCAATGTGAAGGCATAAGCATTGGCTTTAATGAGAATACGATGCGTCACGGGCACAATGTGCCAAAGGTGAGCGTAGTTTCCTTATAACGGCATCGAGGAATACCTATTTAATTTCAAGTACAAGCCAGATAATAAGGAACTTAATTAAAACGATCGCTGAGGATATAGGTTCAAGCTCACAAGAGCGAGACCGAGTTTAATATAACTTTGTGGAGTGTTTAATCAATATGCGAACAAGTATGTTAAGCAAAATGTATGACGGTTTCGCAACAGATTATTATTTTCCCCCATGTACCAATCATTGGTCCAGAATGACTACCGACCGAAAGAGTTGAAAAACGTCCACTTCGCAAAAGTAGCCTCTGGTTTTTTTTAATTTTAAGGGCACAGGATTACTCGATGTGTTGTAGATTAGGGCATGTCTATATACAGGCCTTCAGATGTTTGATGGATCAATACAGATGGAGCAAGAATAATTTTAGACCAAATAAAAACCGGTATGTAGTTCATAATATTTTTGGAATAATGGTCCTATGTTTAATAAATCAATATGATGATTTGCGTTTTACTCGAACCTGCAAGGCAACTGTGGTATGGTGACTGGTAGACGGAATGAAATTAAAGAAGAAGAAACTCAGCCGCTTTTTCAGACCCAGCCGCTTCCGTTTCACCCTCTATCTTTGGAAGTCCGGGTTCGAATTCAAGAGTCTCTCTTTTTTACCCGTAGATATGACTTTGAAACCCTTCTTTATTCATGCAAACTTTGTGTGGTTCCTAAATTTAGCGTGTTTATTTCAGGATTCCTTGACAAAATACCTTAACTAAAAGGCATTACTTATGAGTCAAGCCAGTTTTTTTATAAATGAAAGTAGCAAACCATGGATACATGCGGTCAACTTCGAAAACTACTGTAGGGATAGAACTGTTAGTCTAGTAGTTCACTGCTAAGTGTTAATAGGAATATTAGTGAGTCAGTATTCGTTAGTCGTACTAAACGCAATAATGCAGGAAGGTTACCTACTGAACCCTTTCATCTCTATTATTATCACACACTTGGGCGGTATTTTATTTCGTTAGTGAGTATACCGGTTCTGAGGATTGTGGGTGCGCCTACCTGGTTTTAGCTAAAATACTGATGGCAATCTTTTATCATGGTTTTACGTACATGACAAATTATATCTGTACGCACAGAACAAGTATGATAAAGAAATGCCAGGCCAAATCTTTTAACACCATACTAGAAAGACGTACTATAACTTTGACGTTTTAGATTATCAGCCTGTCTGTTTGTATGTTTATCGTATTCTTAAAGGTAACTAGTTGGGGAATTGTTCCTAACCAACCGCTTTGGAATCGGTTTAGTTAATGAGAGAAATAAATTAAACGATACTTTTCTCAGTTTGGTATAACTTGTAATTTGCCGTATTTTTTTATATTGTGTATTTTTTAATATATATTTTAAATACTAATACTTGTTTTAGTTCAAGATAATATGTGTTCGTTAGCGATGTGCAAACAAACAAATTAACACTACACGCCACTTCTATTCACTTATCTACCCATATAACCATTACTGAAACCTTGACATTTTTATTTTATTGCGAAATGAAATGAGAGGAATGAAAATTGTCTGTGTTATTTGATTTATAGCGTGATATCAGATGATGTCATATTAATAAATATTTGCACATCAATTTTTTCGATAATATATCTAAGCAGAATATAAATATAATTGACACAAGTGAATGCGTTTATGCGTAACTGCGATTATTAAACACAAATAAAATGCAAAATTTTAGATTCACTATGATTTTGTGTTATTAATTATTGGGTGGACATTAATGATAACATGCCTCAGCTATTGTCTAATCCGTGGCCTCAGTACCTCACAGCAATGCGCCTTAGGAGTGAGTTGTCTTCAAATTGTGTCAGGCACTAAGAGAGCGTAAAATTGTGTTAACGTCTGTGTATTATCGTATCCGTTTGCTTTAGTTATTGTTCTGAGTATCCGTATTCCCATGCAATGTCGAAATATGCTTTGTGATGTTTGTCGCCGAATTTTGCCTTCAATCATAATTATACTGAGTAGTGACTGAGCTTTTCTGGTGCTTTTGAATAAACTTACGTCGTCTATCGCTCGGGTCCTCTGGTTATCATCATTCTCGCGTACCGTGCATCATGCATGGTGTAGTACGTATCGGGTCAGTATTTAAATTGAAAATCGTTTTATCTTGAACATCGATAACAACAAGAATCTGTATTGGTGGTTAACATGAGTATTAGGGCAATTTCGGGATTCGACATGCAATAAGTAGGTACATAAAAATCGACATAGATGTAATTTTTATGTTTTATAGATATGGCCAACCAATAAATACTTCTTTTCACATCATGTACACATGATAATCACATAATACAATCACGATTGATGATGAAGCTACGATTTTGAGCCGTGTGCGAAGGGCTGTGCAAAATAAAAAATATTACTTACTTATTATACAAATTCCGACTACACACACATGCGTGTTTGAATAAATCCTTCCGTTTACAATCTGACTTTGTAATGGCTTCTCGGAAATGACTCTCGTCGCTAACGATCAGATTGGCGATTCTTATGAAATTGTTGCTGGTAGGCGATATGATTAAATGAACTATAATTACATACGTGAAGTTCCATCATAGCTATACGAAGATAATAAATAAATAAGTAAAAAAAATCGCTAAAGAAAATCGAAGAAAATAGGTAGGTCGTATCTTATCATATCAATAATTAAAATAGGAGTGTCTGTCTGTCTTTGATAATAATATTATGGTCTATAATTATCCATATGCTGTCTGTCTGTCAGTTTTCCTGTGTTCAAATTTTTTTAACGCAGTTTTATACCTGACTGCCTTGCTGACTTACTAACAGAGATAGCGAATAGTACAGTAGTATCTCTACAGGGGTGACTTTACAGAGGTCCAGAAGGTATAGAGAATTTCAGGCCTTCGCAGTTGTGGGAAGACCGTACTTATGGGGTACAAATTAAGAGTGTATTTATTTTTAATAAGCAAATATGACTTTATCAAAAATTTTCTCATTATGTCTATAGCTACACGTGTCACGATTCCCAAACGTAATGTCATTATGGAAATTAGTGTTTGTACAGTTTGTATGTCGAGACTTCAACGCCACTTTGCCACAAGTGGCAAGGTCACAAAGCGATTCAAGAAGACTTACGAAGAATAGCAATGTCATGTAAACCCAATACGCTCAAGGATAGTGTATTGTTATGAAAGTGCCTATTTTCTTTCAGCTACAAAAAATATATTAACTTCAGGATAGCAACAGCATCGCGTGGTCAGCTATCCCATTGCGATCCAATGGGATGGCTGACCCCGGGGTCAAACAGTTTAGGCCACAATCCACCCCGCTGACCAAGTATGGCAAGTGACAGGTGGTGGAGGAGCTACGTGACAGAGTTCATACGCCCTGTTGTTGAACACTCGAAGGATTACAGGACTCCACACGATCTCTTCCTTCACCGTTTATGAAAGTGATGTTAAATGTAGAACAAAACCCAGTAAGAGTTGAGTGATTTGCAGTGTTTGGCTTGAAGATCAGCGGCTTCTGGATCGCCTTTGGGGAGAGATCAAATAGTATATTTTGGACGAAATACAGCACAGTTAGTGTGTCAGTGAACGGGCTTCTCAATCCCGTATCTTATATTAAATCAGTCAGAAAACGAGGGATAAAACTTTTCCTAACGTCCATTGATGACTAGATTTAATGTTTTATTTGTTGGAATCCAGCGACTGTCACTTCTGTCTGATACACTGAAAAAGTCCTTTCGCTATTTTGAACTGTGCATCAAGCTAGGGTGTTTTGGAAGGACCTTATCTGCAGTACTAATCGATGTTATATTTATTTGATTTATTACTCTGAAAAGATGTAGGAACTACTAGGTATATGGATTCATATGAAACTTGATGTGAGGACACCTTAGACCTTGGAAAAGGATATAGGCTACTTTAAATAGTTGTTATAGTATAAGTTTCCATGGAAAAGCGGTTTTCACGCGGGCGAAACCACGGGCAAAGTGTAGTACTTAATCAAAGGTGGTCTGGAAGAGATCGTTATCAGTGATAAAATCGCCTTTTGCATACTCGTTGTTATTTATGTCTAAATTTGATGTATTATTAGTATGTATTTGTAAAATTAGTTGGTTTATTTTTAATGGACCATTTAACTGCCAATCGAAGGCGAGGCCATGACGAATTGATAAAGTTAATAAATCGATGCGGCCACTATGTTAGTTTAAAACGGCCATGGAATAATCAATACTGCAGAAATTGCTTACATTTAACTTGCGATTACTTAAATCTATACAAATATTATCCAGCCGAAAATATGCTTCCATCTGTCCATCCATCCTTTAGAGGTCCACCGCTGGACATAGGCCTCCCCAATTCGACGCCACTCCGGCCGGTCTTGTGCCCACTGAATCCAGCGGTTTCCCAATATTTTCTTTAGGTCGTGAGTCCTTGTCGAAGCGCGGCCTGTGCTCCTTTTTCCGAGTCGTGGTCTCCATTCGAGTTTGTATTTTATTACAAATCAAGTCAAACCCCACCCGGGGTGAGCTATATCCGGTTCCGGCACAAACTCGGTGGATTTATAATTGACAGATTTTTTGTGTCAGTCAGGGTGATCGCTAATAAATTAGTTTAGTTACGAAAATAAAGGTGAAATAGGGGTAAAACGGTTGTATTGTAAGACAAATAATTTTCCGCCAGAAAAAAGAACCAAATTTTAGCAGGCGAAGCGGCGCGGAACAGCTAGTCCTGCAATATAGCTAATACCGAAGTGACTATTAACTAATCTACGCTTAAACCAGTACCGTACTGACGTAACCGGGCTAGGACGATAAATGAGTGATGACAGCAGTAATATTGGAAACCTGGCCAGTTCTGTTATTAGCTTTAATTGAGGAGAGTCATGCTGCGTCCATTGATATGCATCATCAATAAATTTAATTATGAATTATTATGGCAGTTGTATATTTAACTGTTAGAGGTATATCATGTTGGGCATTTATTTAACTTTATCAGCTCGATCAATTGTGTATACCTTTAATAATGCGTCTCTTGTCTGTCTTTTATCGATTAAATGATTTCAAATTGCCCAAAAAATTGAGTATTGTGTTTTCAGGGTTGGTAATTACTAGTAGGTACGAGTATGTGTGTGTGTTTCTCTATTCCACCATAACTTCTAAACGCTTTAACCTAATTTGGAAGTGTGAACATGGCTCCATTAACATAACCTAGGCGATTGAAAAAAATCAATCAATATCTGAATACAAACCATACAGGGAACTCAAGCGAGCTCATGATGTCAAATCAATTAATTCAGTGTTATTAATTTCTTGCAGATACAAGTGATGCTCTGACATGCCGAGCACAGCAATCCAGCGCGACGCGGTCTCTGTGTCGCCCGTCGGGCCTGCTTCCTATGAAGAAGTATTGGCTACAGTGAGTTATATCCACCAATCCATCTATCCATCAGCCTTTAAATGTCTGCTGCTAGATATGGGTCTCTGCTAACTGCCACCATTCCGAGCAAACTGGTTCCCTCTGAATCAGTACTCTCGTGATATCTTCTTCAAGTCGCCAGAAGAGCGACCTGTCGTGCTCTCAATCTGAGGACCTTTTTTTTTCACCGGTTGTATAAGTACTTCGAACAACTTAGCCTGCCCATTGCCATATCAATTTAATCATTCCGCGAGCTGTTTCCTAAAGGTAATTTTGGTTCGCCTGTGGGTTTCATCGTTACGAGTTTGTGCGTGGCCTGCAGTATAACGTAGAATGGGTTGTAGCCAATATTATAAATTAGAATGGCTTCCTGGAGTAGAACAGAGGGACAAATGCGATAACCCAACATTACGTACTACTGAAATAGCGAACATTAGTTGAGCATGTTTGCAAATTAAATCGGCACGTATATTAGAAGCTAGATTAAGTTTAGTGAGCGTAGACTAACGGTGCTAGATTGGAGCTCTACGTAGGCGGCTAAACGCTGTTGTG
>DWLO01000331.1:0-22035 GCA_018245335.1 Dalla quadristriga
TATCGTAGTTAGGCCAGTCTCGGTACAAAGTAATGGTTCCACATACAGTGAGAATGAGATTTGGCAAAACGAAATAAAAAATAAAATGGAAATGTCTCAAATGCGTCTAGAGGCCTTGAAACAACAACAGAAAAGGTTACTTAAATACCAGGTATGCTATTTAGATACAAATATTGTTAATTGCACACCATGAACGTAATTCATACTAAAAAGCACTGAATAAGTTTGCAAAGGCTGATCTTGATCAATCTATCATCATAGTTAGCACATATTTCATAAAGAGAAGGGTTAAGGCCATACTCTACCAAGGTTGGCAACTGTGGTTTATTGCCTGCACATGCCCTAGAGAACATTATGTACGAGTCTCAGGCTTGCATGTTTTTACAGGATATTTTCCTATACTATAAAATCTGGTGATATTTAATCTTTTTATATTTGTAATTTTCGTACTTTACAGCTTTATATTAGGTAGTTTTTCTGTCTTGGAAAATTGAAATATTATTTATCTCTACTTAAATGTTACCGTTATTGTTTAGGCCGAAGCAAAAGCACAATTAGACGAAATTAATAAGGAAAGACAATCGGAGGATATAAGTCTTCCATCAACATCTCATGACCATTTTAGTGGAATGCAGGTAATAACAAATATTTTAAAGTATAAAGATAATATTCAAATGAAATGTAATATATTATAGTAAATTGAAGCCAGTGATATTTTTCAAAAGACCATTGCTGTAAAATTATGGATTAACTAGTGTGCAAGAATCCACAATTCAATTATTAATTGTGATTGTTGCATTGAAATTTAATCCTGGTTTTGTAGTTCTGTCTCTCAATCAGTTTCAATACTTTGATATTTATTAATATTATGTGTTGCAGAATCTTTCACTCAGCGCTAACTACCACCAAGCTAACCGAATGTATGCTGCGAACCAAATAGGCGTAGCTACTACTTTACCTCAGTCATCTGAAGTTTTGCATGCAAGTCAGCAAATGACTGCAAATAATATTGAAAGTGAGCACGGCCGCTCTACACGATCTAACCACAGCCATGAAGAACGGTTTTCTATCCGCGATGGGAACATTGCAAGCAGTGAGGTAATTAATCCTCTTTTTATCAAAATGTTACTATAATTGTTTATTGAATTTTTTGTGGTCTGGTTCAAAAATTTATTGAAAGGATGATAATAATCATAATAGTTTATGTTATGACGTGCCAGTGAAAATATTCTACAGTAGCCTAAATACATTTTACTGTAAGTATTAATATTGTTCAATACTAATACTTAGAGTAAAATTACCCTGTCTCATTCCGATGTTATAAAGATTATTGATCTAGGCCTCTGTCGTGGTCGTGCTCGTACTTTGATACAGCATAAACTATAAAAAAATCCATTCTTAAATTAAAAATGCAGAAATAATATGTACATAATCAATTTAAATTTGATAAACACTCATAGATGAGATATTATGAACTTTAATTTATTGTCGTACTTTATATTACAGTAAACTACATCCATTCCAACTCTTAATGGAAAGCCGGTCGGTAATTTGTGTTATTTTCTGTGTGTGTCATAATGCTGGAATTTATTGTAGGAGGCAGCTGTGGGGGGCCGTGACAGCGAAGCGGACGATGACGAGAGCATGTTGAACGAGCGCAGTCGCATACTGCAGATGAAGTTGCGCGACTTGCAGCTCAAGAAACAACACATGGAAAACTTGGTACGGTACATCCGACAACATAATCCTAGGAATACCACTATTGAAGTTGCAAAATATACACAAAATTTATTTGAAATTTTGCAATTCAAAAAATCATATAAAATTCATCTCACACTTTTTGTACTAAAATAAGAAATAACATTAATATCCTTGTAATAATATTAACAAGGCTTTGCCCGCGTAAAATTCCTTTATTTATCCCACGGAAACCTTTCATTTTCAATAAAAATATGTAGTCGTATATCGCTCCCCGGCCCATTAACTACTTCGATGCAAAAAATTACTTTGATCCGTTGCTCTGTTGCAGCGTGAAAAGAGGAAAAACCAACTTCAACACAACCAACAAAAAACTTTCACATTTATAATATTAGTAAGGAAGTAAGGACGTAAAGAATAGATTTATGTGCAATTAAATATGGTGTGATGAGAGAGCTTGACCTTGGAAAAATTATAATATAGGATGAAAGCTTGAAAGTTGGAATAATCTACTTATATGTATTATAAAAAGTGGCGTTATGTCTAAATCACTCTTCAAGTAATTAATCAGAATGCGATCAAAACGGCATTACAGCTAAGTTTCCGCACTTTTGTATTATTAAGTAAATTTTTGAAATGGAACTATTGGCCATTATACCATCACCGAAACATAAAAAAACTAATGAATTAACTGTTATCCAATCGACAACAATGCTAAAAGTATAATCCTAGGATTATAAGTAAGGATTAAAAGTATCATACCTTAAGTATACTTTTTGTATTATGCGTATTTGGTACATGTTAGTGAGACATAAAATACAACAAATGTTTTATTTGCAATATTTGTTAATAACATTTTAGGTCACAGAATTCCAAAAACTGCAAATGGTAACACGTCTTCCAAGTTCCCACAACACTTACTCCAGTTCTGGTGAAGATAGTGGTGATGAGGAACCAACACGCAAATGTAAGAAATTCAATTGTTGTTTATAATTGGCCTGCATAATCGATTGAGCTGCAATAAGCCTGTGTTTAACACGCTTAGCAGGTATTAGCATGCTAATGTATGTTGCATACACATCTAATATGGATACATTATTATATTGCAGGTAATAAATCGACCGTAAACAATAAAAATGAAGATCCATTCAAGTTAATGGAAATAAAGGCAATAAGAACTGCTCTACAAAAGACGAAAGGTATGTTCTTAACAAAAGTTACATATAATTTCAACAAATCAACATAATATAATAAATCTTTTTCTAATGTGGGATATACATTTTTCTGAGGTAACATTTTAGGGATGTTTTAATCTCAATAATCACCAATATCGTCAAATCAATTTGAAAACTAATTAAATAGTTTGTAAAAAGTTATTATAAACATATAGTTTCATTGAATTTGTCTTGTTTAAGATCTCATGCGGTCTGTCGAAAACTACGAATCTGAACACTTGTCTGGAGTTCATGAAGACACGTTTCAAATGCAAAGTCATTCGAACCTACACGACAAGTAAGTTTTGTCTTTACATACAATTTTAAAGTCACTTAATTTTGAGTCAGAAATTAAACGAACTTAAAATCTTCATATTGGTTCTAGTTCTTCACTCCACAATAATATAATGGATGAATAGGAGGCCACAAGTGTATACATTTGGTTTGAATTATATTAAACCACATCATTTTATGGTTGTATCAAGATACAACATTAAATTTAAAAAAATAGAAACTTCTCTTGGCGCGAAATTTGGCTTCGATTAATATACCAATCTAAATACGAGGATGAATAGAATAACAAATCAATCATGTCTAATTGGCATTAGTTTTAAAGCTTTAATTAAATATTTTACCCATTAATATTGCCAAACGTTTTTGGCCGTTCTGGTTTCGAGGCGAGTTCTTGAACTTCAAACAGCATAGGAGTCAAATTGTCTTCTTTTCAACTTAAGTTATAATTTATTAAGTTAACTCATTGTTGTCTTAAAATAGTAAATCGGAGGGCGGTGGCAGTATGGGCGGTTGGTCTAACGAAGGCAGTGTGTGTCGCGTCCGCAACTCACTGCCGCAGCGGCACAAGTTTACCAACGAGCAACAACAACACCACCACCAACAGCAGCATCAGCTGCAACAACAGCAGCAGCTGCAACAACAGCAGCAGCTGCAACAACAACACCAGCAACTGCAGCAACAACAGCAATTGCAGCAACAGCAGCAGCAGCTACAGCTTCAACAGCACCTACAACATCAACAGCAGCTGCCGCAACACCCGCAGCACCAGCAACAGCAAAGTAAGTTTTATTTGCTTTTAGTTTGTGCTATAAATTATAATAGTTATGTAGTAACAACCTACTACAAGGTTAGAAAAAATCCATTAAAATGCTATTCCAATTTTATTCGAACTACAATGTTGACAAAACAATAATATTCTCAAATACAGATCATGAAGCCAACATTAATACTTTACAAGAGCTAGCACAGGAACTACGTATGGAAACAGAAAAAATAATGGGTGAACGGGCTCGCATCAAGGATCTAGTAGCGAACAAAGGTCAGTTAACCATCCATCTTCTGTTCAATTTACATTTTAGTTCCTCTGTTATGCATAGGTCATACAAAAACATTGTTTAACAAACATTGGGGACATTTAGACATCGAACATTGGAGACATTGGAGAGGGACATTTACTGCCAAAATATCTTTCACTCGGAAAATAATCGCCTCTGAGACCCACAGTTAAAGCACCTCGAAGTCGTCTTATATTATTACTCTGTTTTAACCGACATCAAAAAAAGAGGAGGATATAATTATCGACATGTAGAAATGAAAGCTCCGAAGCACGGAAGCACTCATAAAACTCACCACTAGCGGCTTCTTTCATTGTTACATGTCTATTTGCCGGTCCGACCTCAAAATATTGGTTGTATAAACCACATTATTATTGATTACTTTGTAGTATTGAAGTCGATTTATTAAATGTTTATTATATTTTGTAGAGGGTAGTCGCAAGCAAAAAAAAGTGAACGAGGAGGTGCGTGCGAGCGCGGGTGGCGTGATGGGCCCGGCGGAGGCGCGGCAGATGCAGCTACGCGCGCTGCTGTCGGAGAAGCAGCGCGAGTTGGAGGCGCTGCTCAACAAGGAGGTCACGGTACCGTCGCTTTCATGTTATCCTGGTACTAGCACCCTAACTAGAGTGCAGCCCAACTAGCGTATTGCTTTTACATTCTGGTAACCTACTAGAACCACCCAATAACCACCGTTGCAACTATTTTTATTGTGACGGAGGTTTATCAAGGAATGTCTGTTTAAGTTCGAAAGGTGTGGTTGCCGTTTATACTAATACAAGTGACGACCCCCTCAGCCCTCAGGGATACAGCATTTACGTTCTTTAATAGTAGAACTTATTTACAGTTTGCCTAGGGTGGTACCACCACCACTTGTTTCACCTACCAATTTCTGTTTTGTTCTTAAACGTGCGGTTGCTGGATTACCGGTTATACTGGTACATGAGGCGACCCTCTCAGTCTGTCAATATTACTTTCAGGCGAGCCTTGTACAGAGGGCTCTTTCTTAATTTTTAAAGTGTTATTTCTGCTTCTTCATTACAGAAAGTGATTACTGCTAGTGAATCTCAGAACCGACATCCTGATTCGCATAACGTTTCTATTGTGAATCAGTCTTATAACAGGTAAATAATATTTCCTACTCATTTCTATTCAGTGAGGTAGTCGGGTGTTGGGTAACAAAGCCGAGTTTGCCGTCTCAAATTGTCCTCTTTCACCGAGATTGACGGTGGAGTAAATTCCACTGAGGTTAAACATAATGACCTTCTGTAAGGTCATAATGTAAGGGTGATATCAATTCGATGGAGGCGGCCTATTCGTTTCGATATCATATATGAACGTAATTAAATATACCTCTACATATTGCTACCGTAAGTGCTGGAGTGTTGTTCAATTATCTTATTTTCTTTCCAGCGAACAAGAAGAACCAGAATCACGATCGGAGCATATAACTTTAGAGTCTCAAAATTTAAGAGAGAATGACAATTTTCGGGTGAGTGTAAAAATAAATCTAAATTTTATGTAAAACTAGACCAAACGGCTTTACTGTGTGTAATACCAACAATCCAGCTTTAAAAAATGATAATTTTTATTTTAAAGGTTTAATTTAGATTTCTTTACTTATTTTCATACTGAATTTATGTCGCATCACGTGGGTATCACCTTGCGTTAATATGTTATATCGTTCACAAGCTTTACAACATCTTACTTACCAAAATTCAACCTTCTATTTTCGCGAATACAACCTGAAATTCTGTGATTTGTTATGAAATCAATGCTGACCTGAAGCAGAGTGGGAAACCACTATACTGAGAAGGAACAGGCTTTTAAAGGCTCATGGATAGATGGATGCATGAATCAATGTTATAATTGTGTGAAACTTGCAGGGTGGCGGGGACAGCGCGCTGGGGTCGCGGTCCATCAACACCGTGCCTTCGCATTTAGGCAGCACTTTCGGGAGCGATAGTGACAGGTGAAGTTTTTTTCTATTATTTTATTATTATTTATAATGTTAGTAAGTACATTGAGTAAAGTAAAAGTTATTATTTTTATTTATCTTGAATCACAAATTGCACCTTATAATCTACTACAAATTATTATCCAGCCAAGTTTTTACGCAGTGAGAACAATTTTTAACTTAATGTTCCTGGATATACTTAAATGTGCCTTAATAATTAAAGAGTAATAATGTTGTAGAAATAAAATTAACAATGCTAAAATAAACATTATAGTTAACACCGTTAATGAGCCCAAGCTAAGTAATTGCCTCCAATAAATGTTATATTAGATCTATAATCTAATCAAGATCAGGGATGGGCAGACTTTCACCATCGGCGATCTACAAGAATAAAATTGGACGACAAGCGGTCGACTCGCAAATAGATTTTTTTTAATCTAAGAGCATTTATTTTATGTACCTCAGTGAACGGAAAAAGCATAGACGCCGCTCTTTCGCACAATATATCATTCGAAAATGATATCAGAGTCAACGCTTAACTTAAATGACAAGAGACTAATTTGGGCAAATAATGAGATTATTTGCCCAAATTCTACCATTAATCTCATGGCTATAAAAATAAATAAAGACTATTTTTAATTGTTTTCCTGATATTCTTTTCGAAATGGAATTATGCCATTAGTTGGCCGGACTTTGTAAACTTTTACGTTTTTGTAAGTATGCGCGCGATAGATTCTAAAACCACTTGCGATCTACTAGTCGACCGTGATCGACCGTTTGTCCACCCCTGCGTTAGATGGTATTATATAAAATTACATAGCTTACTTAATTTATTTGTAACAAACAGTATGTGAAACGTATCAAAATCAATCAAAATAATGTTTTTTTTTAAATCGCGTATGTATATTGCATTAATGTATGTTGTAAAATTATAAGTATATATAAATATATTCTATTGCAGTGCATCTCGAAACAAATCCAACCAGAGGGCACGAATGCGTCGGCGGCAAACCCAAGACCGGCAATCTGAAGAAAACAATGTGAGTGGTGTTGCTCTCGGCTTAATGGCATAATAATATGATAAAAGCAGATGGCAGAACCTAGGTGGTTGTTGTTTATCGTAACGCAATTAATTTGATCCAGAACATGTACTACATTCTACATCACACTTTCTTGTGCATTCCTCTCAGGCGGTGCAGATCCAGTCGAACAACGCGTTGTTACCAAACGGGCGTCACGAGCCGCGCGCGGACGCGTCGGGCGCGGGCATGCCGCCACCGCCTTCGCACACTAGTGAGTTCACATCTATAAACATTGGCGGATGTTCCATATAGACTAGGTAGTAGAGAGCCCTCGGAGCAAACGTTGAAAGGCAGTTCTTATTCTGCCCTATTTTTTCGAGGCATCTGGCACACAAACAAATAACTATCCAATCCCGGTCCGTATGTCTGTCACAGGTATCTAGCACCTAAACAAAGTAAGAGAAACACGGGCTTCCGTAATACGCCACAAATATGTTGCATTCATAATAATAACCAGTGCCGATAATAATAACCAGTACAGGTTCCAAAAATATTGTATTTATGCGTAAAAGTCGACGCCCTTATGATAATTATTTTAAATTACAGACGAGCAATCGAGTAACGCGCTGTACCCTCACTTGCCACCTCCGTGCTGGAGCAGCACCAAATCCAATCAGGTATGTTACTTTGTGTTTTTATTTACTAAGAGGAGTTAAATAATTTGGTTACTTTGAATATTCCATAATTGACTAAATAAGTCAAAATTACAGTTTTTATAACTTTTTAAATCTGTATGTTTTAATGCCCTGCGCAATCGACCCTTTTCTCGATGTTTGTTATTCTTTCACCCAAATTGGAACTCCGGGTAGTTATACAAAAATGTGAATGTGTGTTTGTTGGTTTGTTCTTCTTTCACGCTCTAAGGAAGCGACGTGATTTTAGAGAGATGGAGACAGTTTAGGGGCCTGCGAGCGACATAGACTACTTTTTGTTCCGGGAAAACGCCCAGTTCCTGTGGGATGGAAATGGGAAGTGTACGCGGGTGGAACCGTGGGAACTATTTCGTAGGCTACTAAAAGTAAAACCATTTACGACGACGAGAACGAGACGGAGACAAATCCGCGGCGACGAGCGTCAGTTCAATTCCCTGCCGGGGCAGACAGTTACTTGGAAGATAAATACTTGTACTCGGGTCTTGGGTGTTCAATTGTATTGTTTTTTGTGTGTGTGTACTAATGTGATTCTAGTGCGGGGTTGTCAGGGTTTAAGCGTTTATTTATTTAAATGTGGCAGGACTCTCGCAGTAACCAGTTCACGCAAAACAGCCACTCGCAGACCATGGAGCGGCTGCTGGGCACGCCGCAGGTGGCCTTCCCGCCCGCCGTGCCCTTCAACATGATGATGCCCTATGGTGAGCACTCGTCGCTACCGTCCGCCTGAAAACTTGAATTTTATGCAAATTTGTATTTAAGACGTACTCAGCCTTAAGCGTGAAAGATTACTCTATGTTGTCGTATCGCGTGCAACCAAGACAATGTCCTCAACAACCAACCAAGACAATATGTCGTCAGCGACTAAACGAAAGGTATGACGCTGGCCATAGGTTTTGAGATCACGCGTGATAGTCAGGTAACGCATATCCCTATGTTTCATTTAATCTAAGGTTGAGGGCGTAGTAGTTATAACTTCCGTCCCTTACTCGCTGCGGTGTCACGGTCAAAGCACATTTGGACAAACTACCTGGACAATAATTGTGACGAGAAATGGTGACAACACGACGTGACCAAGTGGACTTGAACCGCGTTCAACTTTTTATTGGATGCAAAATATTGTAAAACTTCTGACACTCGGGTTGGTCATTAACTCCTCCACCAATCCACATTGGAGCAGCGTGGTGAAGTACCTCAGAAGGCCTCAGTTGTGGGGAGGGAGCCATGGCCTTCAGTGAGTAACAGGGTTGCAGCTATATGTGTGAGGGTTTGGTGCAGGCATGGCGGGCGCGTGCGGATGCGGCTGCGCGCTGTGGGGCGCATGGTGCTGGCAGCAGCTGGCGCTGCAGCAGCAAGAGATTCACCAGCTGAGGGAGCAGCTTACCCACGTATGTGTCCACACTATGTTATATAAATAAATTGTGTCAGGCGTTACATTGCAAAAATCGCAAACCGCGAGCTTAACGTATGGGGATGTATCCATCCATCCATCATCTTTAGAGGTCCACTACTGGACATAGACCTCCCCTAATCGACGCCGTACCGTCCGGTCTTGTGCTCTCTGAATACAGCATTTTCCCGCTGTGTTCTTCAAGTCGGCAGTATACAAACTCGTTCAAATAAACGAGCGTTGTAATATTAGTGTAGATTGTTGTGCACATCATAAATTGGTTGTATGTGATCAAAATAGCAAACGGTCGCTGCTGCTCAAATACACCTGCAGCCAATTTCGAAGAAGAGTGTAGGAACAGCCTTAGACTTAGACATTCGGAGAGGAGATCCGTTCTCAGTAGTGGGACGACGATGGGTTGTTGTTGATGAGATACATAGATTATCTCTTTACTGTACACCAAAAGGAAAAGAAACACAAACATAGTAAAAATCTTTGAGAAGGTACAAAAGGTGGTCTTATAGCTAAACTTTCTTTCAGATCATCTTGTGGTGAGGAGTTCCAATAGCTTTATAAAGGTTGAAGTTTTAAAATAATTGCTAATTGTTTAACATGTACTAGCTGGAAGAACGTTGGCGTGCAGAGACTGCTTCACACACGCTCAACAACCAAGTGCCGCCGGGCAACCGGGCTAATAACTATTGGGATAACTTCCGCAGGTGAGTGAGTATACTGTCTAGTATGTATATGGTTGTTATCGTTTAAATATTATCTTCACTTCAAAATTATTCATGTTTCCACGTTTTTTATTTCAGATATTAGAAAATTAAATGATAATAATTAGTCATAATATTTATATTTATAATCGTTTTATATTAACGTATATTAACGTACTGCTGATGATTTCTTAATTGGGGTAAGATAAAGTGTGTGCCAGTTTAGTATCACAATGTCTGCTTCTGGATCCATAATAAAATATAACGACTTATTCAGTTTTTTTGTTACTACTTAACACATCCTTTATTCTTTAATTATAACAACCATTAATCATATTTTTTTTTATTTATATCTGTTTTTACTTTGTACCCTAACTTGAATTTGTTAATAATTTTCATATTATGAGTTACTGATGCCGAATGCCAGTTTGCATTTCGTGTTATTTTGTGAGCACAGGTGTACTGGACGACGATAAAATGTGAGTAATTATCCGTTATCGTTTTCAGCTACTCGCGTCAGAATCTTCTTTCGACAAACAGCAAGACGAACGCGGACGGGCATCTCGGCGTGAGCCCGGCGCACAACCAGCACCCGCTGGTAGAGCGCTCGCACAACACGCTGCACCACCCCCCCTCCACTTCCCCGTCGATGACGCCCAAGCGCAACACCAACGCACCGCCCCCCGCGCACGTCGCCCCCGCTCTGCCCCTGCCCCCCGCCGACGAGAACCCCGGTCGCCACGCGCGACGCAACGTCGCCTATGAGAGATCTCTCTCCTTCTCCTCCGCGCCCGACGTCCTCAACGTCAACCAAAACGATTCCGAGCCCAACATCCCGCATCCCAGAAACGACGAAGCGGGGCCCGCCAACGTCAACATCAACCGGCAGGAGCCCGCGCCCCACTCGTTCAGAAATTTGAGCATCACCAATCCGATCCCAGAGATCATTCAGTCGCACTCCAATAATCTCAACACCCCCGGAAACGGCAAGAGGAAGTCCTCCGCGAAGCTCCCGTCCAAGAATTCGGCGAACAGAAGGAACTACATCTTGGATTTTTCTCAGACGAGCAATATTAACATAGCCAGCACTTCCGAGACGCCGAACCCCAACTTGGCGTCCACCAGCCGTGAGGTGCAAGACAAGGCTACGTCCAAGCTTTTTGACCTATTGAGGGAGAACGTATATTCCGAAGTGACGACTTTGATCGGTGTGAACGAATCTCATCCAGATTTCTTAATACAGTTATTTAGGGAGCTCCAGTTGATCAGTTCGGATCCATTGAGGCAAAAAGTGTTACAATCGATCAGAAATATTTTATCCCAATACAGCTCCATAGTCGAAGCCAATCAAACCGATAACTTCCACGAGGAGTCCACGGCGGAAGCCGTGACCACCACTTCCAGCGAGGTCAATAACTACCACGATTGTAATCTCCAAAATGCCTGTTCCAGCACCATACAAATCGATAATAAAATCGTTCGCTTTTTATTGCTAAAAAGCGAAGAAACTTGCACACTGGAACTTTTAGAAACATTGGCGTCCCTCATAATCGGCGGCTCCGACGGCAGACAACAAAGAAGATTACTCGAATTTCTTTCAAAATATGAAGGATTACGGGTGTGCGATGTGTCTGGCGATATAATTGAAAATTTGCCATTGTTCATCGCCGGAAGCAACGACGCGGACGAATCGACGCACCTGACGAGCGAGGTATCCGAATCCTCGATACTGCAAGACGTGGCGGGCTCGTTGAACTTGTTTAGCTCGAGCGAAACGCAGCTGCACCAGATGAACGGTTGTCCGTACGACATGTGGTCCGGACACGTTCATATGGACATCGACGGGAGAGATTTGAACGACAACAGCCCGAGGTCTAGTCAGGACGGGAAGATGGACTTGATAAACTGCTCGGAGATGCATAACGGAGATTTGGCTGAGGCTGATCAGACTTGCCGGTCGGACGTGGGCGAAGCCGGGCCCAGCGGGCAAGTGGACGAACTCGTAGTCAACACGGACGCGTTGCCGGACGTTGTGGACACTGAGGAGGTCACGCCCACAGAGGTAATGCAACATGTACTGTATTGTAGATGTCTTCCACTGATCAATTGCGCTAACCGCAATCAACCTAACTAATATTAACTCGTGTAACCTTAACTAAACTGCTCAAATACTAACTAAATAAGCTATCTTGTCTAACGTGTATTTGAAACAATATAATTTGCACGAAGTCAAAATGGAAAGGAACTGTTTAATGATTAGTGTTAATCGTAAATGGATTTCTAATGCGTATATACTTGATTACCTTTTACAATTTCTGTCTGTTTGTTTGTGCACGCATCACGTAAAATGAAAAGTAATTGTAACATAGATGTACGGAAATGAATGGGTGTTATTCCGAGAAACATTTATAAGGTAGAGCGGGGCAATTATCTCAGATGGAAATGTCATTGAATATTCACCAATTTATTAGTTACATTACGTAATATATGTACAAGGAAAAAAACTCAAAGAACTCAATTCTACTCTGGAGGTCCGAGTTCGAATCCAAGGATAATTCTTGCATTTTACGCAAAGATGTCTTTGAAACTATAGTAACGTGATATTCACCGCGGGCTTCCCCTCTAATGTTGAAGTAATTCCATATTAAGTAATCGAGTAACCCGCTGCTTGAGAATCTCCGCACGATTCACAGAAACTAGTTTGTCTGATATCACTGTACGTCGAAAGCTAGCTTCGCCTTTCGCCGAACAAACATTTCTCTAACGTTCTTTATGACGAACCGTGCCCTCGGTGAATAATGGTAACGACTATTTCGTACCCACTATCGTTCCTCAGCCAATCGAGCTTTCGATGAATAGTGGTATCGATCAATCATGCTTTCGATGTAGTTTTATTGGACAAACGTGTTTCGGTGAACTACGGAGTTTCTGCACACTTGTGGGCGAGGCATTTATGATTGTCACGGAGTATGAACGCTGGTATGACATTCTGACTGCGCGCTTATTATGCGTGTTATGATATTCCTGTACTACTAATAAAAATATTACTCCTAATTATGTATATCAGAATAATTTTCGTGTTTTTAAAGTATAATAAATTTGAATACTAACTCTTGCATTTTCACTATATAAAATCATTCATACCTTATATACATACTTTATTTTAATAATAAAAATAGCATTCATGAAAGCTTTAATTTTGCTAATTATTATGGGTAACTTGAGAAAATAAGTTAATATTTCATCGGCATAAAAGAAGTTGTGATTTCTTACTATTTCAACAATTAAAAAATAGGTTTTGCAATGTTGCTCTGTGGATAGGAAATTAATAAAAGTAAATATAAAATTACAAACATTTTATTGCTTCAGGTACATTTTATATCACAGTTGGCTAACTTTGAGTTACAACATCAAGTGAGAATTACGCACTGAGTAATAATTTAATAATAGATAAATAAAACTTTATTTCTTTTGTATTAAAGGCAGAGGCTGAGTGGATCGGGCTTGACCGAGTGCCAACAAGGCTGCATGTGGACGAAACATCTGAAAAACAGAAAGGTAAGGTTACATTTTTGCATAAATGAAGCAAACACTCAAACTGCTAACCAATGTGGTTTGGTTGTTGGTTAGTCTGAGTGAGCCTGTAAAAAATATATCATATTAAATCTTCATTTTACTCCATCTGTAACAGAAGAACAAAATGAACCATAATTAATAACATGTTTTTCTTTTTTCAGATTGAAGAAACATTTTGACAAACCCCAATATCTTTTAGTCCTTTATATTTATGCAAATTGTAACTCATGCTAACAAATCCTTATTCACATAATATTTTTATTGATGTAATATTTATTTAGCACAAATAAATATTTGGAAAACATTTTTTGTTTTATGAATAAAAAGACCTATTTTCCTATTAACTTTATTATAAATTCTTATAATATATGAAAGAAAATTCATATCACAATAAATTCAGTGACTTATAGTTCATAAGGTTTAGGCCATACATCAAATTACACATTTCACTTTAAACTATCACTTTAACAGATGAAAAAAGTTCCCTCCATGAATATGCCAATACAGGTTCTCCAATAAGTCTTGTGCGTTTGCATCCAATACCAGGTTCTCATTTGTCTCAGGTTCAATATTTCTTTTTCTTTGTACTTCTGCAGATAAAATTAACAATACTAAATTAGGTTTTTTGTTTATCTTTTGCAGAGATTTCATTTATTAAATCATATGGACCATGAGACAACGAGAAATATCTGGGTTGTTGTGGGTTGGGCGTAGCATACATGGGTTGAAGGTAGGAGTCGGTGGCACCATAACCTCTGAAATAAAGTCGGACTTCATCACACTGAGATCAAGTGCTATTGAAGGAAGCCTCCAATTCCAGTTTTGTTGCAGTTTCAATGAATAAAAATCTATTAGATTTATACCATAAATACAACAATATATCCCATTCAAGATAACTACCAGGCACTTGCCCTTATTATGCCATATTGTCATAAGTTCATATTTTATAAGTCAAAGAAAAGGACAATTGTTCATGCAATGATAATAATAAACAATTGAAAACCTCTAAACCTTTTTAACTTTTTGTACTCCTGAGAATGTTCCAAAATATACAAAATCTGCTAGAAAGTTCCCAATAGATTAATTTATAATATATTTTTCTTACAAAGGCTCAAGAGGTGTTTGTTTTTTTCTTCAAGAATAAACATAATTATATATGTATGTATTACCTGTAGCTCTATCAATAGCAGAAAGTTGCATTCTCCATACAGTTCACCAGATAAGACTGGGCGAGCCTTAATCCAAAGTCATTAAAATTTGCCTAGTTTAGCCATTATTGAATAAATTTAGTTACAAAAATTTAAATGTCAGATTATCAAAATATCAAACAAGTAACCCGGTGAAACTAGACTTCAACAAGAGGCTGGGAAGAGCATGCTGGTGATGCAGTGTGTATGAGCGCTTAAACCTCAGTAAGCTTTAAGTGAAGATATAACTTCAATATGAATTGATTTTATTGGCAGTGGATATGTGCCTGATACTAACCTTTTTTGGGAATAGATAACATTTTAAATACTAGGTATCATTTGGAATCAACAGTTGTTACAATATATGTCACCACTGATGTTTAATCAATTGTTGAACCATTGATAAAGAGACAAAGAAATTATCTTTGAAATAAAAATATCAATCATTACTCCTACATAATGTTCGCCATTAACGGTTTATCATTTGATGGTTCCATTTAACTTAGAAAGTGGATTTCAAAATCTGTACAAACCTCCATTTCATCACTTTTCATCAATGATTCAAAAACTTTACATTATGGTCACCAGTCACCATTGATATCGTATTGCTTCTAATTTGCCTAACTTTAACATTATTATTAGGTATAGAAATTCTTACAAAATTATACAAATTATTTATTTATGCTTAACCTTATCTAGGCTTACAAAGGGCGGACTTGATGCCAAATGGCATTCTCCACCAGTCAACCCTTATACACACTTATTACACTGATTTATATATAAACTTAAATAAAGTACATTATGGGTTACCCCAAGCCAACTCTGGTATTAAAGGAATGGTTGGTGCCAGTACCAGACCTATTTCTGACTTGGAATTTATAAGCAATAGACGGTACTCACTGCACAAAAATGTATTTTAAGTACATGAGTAATCAGTATTTTCTGTTATATAATTCAAACTTTTTAAAAAATCGTCAAAAAATAGAGTGGCACATATATTAAAAGTAAAATTTGAATCAAAACTCGTCGCGCAAATATCATCCTTAACAGGGTACAATAGGGTATGATAGTTTTTACGGAATAACAAATTTCACATCCTCACCAAACTGAAAGACATGTTTATTACTGCTCATTACGGGTAATGTAGTGAGCATTCCGCTCGGGCCGCTCAGCAAAGTAATGTCACTAGATGGCACTGCAATCCTTCGCTACAAAATACTTTCAACTGCTCTATTCAATACTTATTGTATCTCCTGTCAAAATTTAAGTTATACACAGTACTTGGTATAAAATAAAAAGAATACAGTGGCGTCACAGCATTGAGATTCTGAATACCTTGGTGGTGATCTGACGGATAGCTGCATATATATTGGACAACCATCTTAGTCTTCAGGAGAAAGCAAAATACTTCGTATGGCAAACTTCAAAAAGGATATATACTAACAAATACTAAACAGGACTAATCTAATAATACTCATGGTCATCGTCATTTGCTTGGGGATGTACCTTTTTGACATTGTCTGGGGACTGGGTCTAATGCTAAATACACAAATAGCAGCCGAATACAATTTTTGCCAGGCCTATAGCACAATATTTATTTATCAGGGTTGGAATACATATACCAAGGTGATATCATCATGGTTACAGTGTAACCAAAATGCCAGTATTTAACACAAAATAAAAGTTTATACACTCACAACCCCATACTAGGATTCCCTCTCTTGCAGGTGGCAGAGACACAGAAAACAACACAATTTAACCCACAGCTCATCAGTCAGGGTCACCAACCAACCCGCCAGGGAGTCGTCAAATAATTTTGAATCATAAGTAAGTCAGGTTAAATATGCTACTTCATGTACAAAATAATACAAATTTAATGGTAACTGGCACAATTGATGTACATATTCTTGGCAACTAGTAGGTACTCTGTGTCTGCAGAGCCTAGTATGCTGGTTTCGAGATTGTCCACAGGAAATTCAATATTTGATAGATACGTAAAACATATCTAGGTCATCATATAAATATTCCATTGTATATTAATTATAATATTATTTCAACAGCTGTTAGTACTGGGATAATATTCTATAATTATTGTTTCTGGGTCAAGATCTCTTTGGGCGGACTACGCTTAGTTTGTGATTCACAGCGCCCTTTTAAATACAGCAAACATATTTCCATTACGGATTTGCCGAAAGACTTGAGGCTTGAGGCAGTCATTCGTTTAATAACTCAACACCAAGTTGGCTCTGAGAGGCGCATTGATATTTTTATCTTTTGACAAAGTATAATATATTTTTAATGGGTAACTATATTCACGTTGATTTAACATATATTTAAGTCAAGTAGAAGTATAATATAATTGGGTATGAATTATTCTGATTTAGTTTACGGTTCATCATTCAATAATTCAAAAAGATTCATGTTTGTAGTCACCGGCTTGAGTGGAAGCCCGATTGCGGCGATCGCCTTTATAGTTTGCGTTTGAAGTCGACCCGAAGTCGGCGAATATTGGAATTAAAATATACCTACATACTCGTAAATTTACATACAACATAAACTGTGACCAAAGCATTAAAAATAAACCACAATATGTGCCATCACTGAAAGACAGGCTTGTAGTAAAGTTTCAATGTCATTATGGTGTAATGTACTGTAATGTGTTATAACTATCCTATATTTCACTTATTTACAAAATGTATTTGTTTTCTTAGGGTGCACCGCTGATCTTATCTTTCTTACCAATAAATAAAATTGTGAGTGTCATCTGTGATACTAAAATTGAGGTCAATAATTTGAATGGAATATGCTATTTATATGACACCTTAATCTAATCAACCATTTCAAGATTTTTGTGTCTGCGTTTTTTTTGCTACTATACTAAAAAATACGCCTATGCTCCAAAACCGTTTAACGGATTTTGATGAAATCTTTAGGGATTGAAGAGGGTATCCTACTGACTTATCGTATGTATTTGATTTATCTCAACCTCTCAAGCAGTTTTTTAGTTATAGGTCTTAGCATCTGTATCCCAAAGGTACTTAAACATTGAAGTAACTTTTTGTTTAGAGCAACATTTTATAGTATGAAGTACAGTTTATTATTGGTGAGCACTTCTTGAAAACGAGGTACTGTATACAAAAAAAATTAAATAAAGATTATTTCAACTGACACATGATGTCCTGTTTTTATAAAAGCCACAAAATGTATAATTAAAAACAATTAAGATCAAGTGCTTAAAATTAGATACAACATTAATTCTCTATGATGCAACAGATAGGCTGCAATAGACATTGTAGCCTATTTGAATCTTCCTCCCCTATTATATTACTGTAGTGTAGAGTGAACAGAATTCTTATAATAGTCATCACCTGTCACCATGTTAAACAGTTGGAATCAAGATTTAAAAATAAACACTGAATGCAACAGGTTTTGCAAATAATTTATGAAGTGAAAACTGAACTTTTACTGCAAAATATTCTACTGAACAATGTTTGGGAAAAATTTAAATAATAATGTGTAGAAAACACAATAATTCCAATAAGTTATTATCAACTTTCTTCTAAGATCTTAGAAATTTCAGGTGCCTGTACATTTTAGAGCAAGGAACATTTCATTTCAAGAATTACAAGAAATCTTAACTCCAGTTTCATAATAATTAATATCTATTGGTCAAAGTTTTCTTTGGTACACTGTTCCACACAAATGGAAAGGCAGATTTAACCTCTAGAATACTGGAATCATAGACATATTGCATGTATATGCACTATGGCAAAGGTTAGTCTGTTATTTAGTAATAACATAAAGTGACAAAACTAGCTGGTTTTGACCAGCTTTGCATAAGCTAAATTAGAATTAATTACGGTAATTATCAATTTTGTTATTTCATACAATCTGTACATTAATATTTAGCTATGGGTCAGTCAAGTCAGTTACTCTATACTGAATTCATAGAACATTATAAGAAAATAAATTTTCACTTCAAAAGTTATACTGTTTGCCTGAATGAACACTTAAGTCAGTTATTAATAATGCTTATTATTGAAACTGCAACAAAATGTAATGTAGCAACAAAAAATTACGAAAAATGTACGGAGACTTCCTCTTTTGGTAATAAATTACTCCGGTTGGATTTAGATACATTCTTCCTGAATTATAGAAAGATAGGTGACAAGGGTGCTACAGGTTCATGTTAGAAATTCTTTGTATTTTTTGCTGTTTAGAAATTGTTCTCTACCAATTAACAAACATACATAGTAGTATATAATATAGTAGTACAATTGAGGATTGAACATTTTTGAGTATAAATAGTTAAGTGTAATAAAAACAGAAGATGGAAAACAGAGGGGATCAAAAAAATATTTAAACCTTAACTGACCTTGCAATTTCATTTAAATAAAAATAGTAAATAGGTACCTAAAGGATAAATGTTTCAAATTTCTTGTTAATAATTACATTGAACCATTTTCTAGGTGTCCTGAAGCTATTCAATAAAATTGCCGTTCAAAGCCGTCCGAATAAATGGCTCATACATAATTTCTTTGCCTAACATTCTCTACATACAATCAAAGTGACAAGTAACCCAATCGGGGTCCTTCTGATTCCCTTTCTTTTGAATTAGTTACCTACCACTCATAATCAACTTCAGGAAGGATATAACTAAATTACTCACAACTTAATTAAAAAAACACCTGTTGCATTGCATGGCTAGTTTTAATTCAATTGTATTAATAATACATTCTGACCAATCTCATTGAATATTTGTCGCATTTATCACAAAAATGCCGCCATGTAAATAAAGATTTTAACAATGTTTTGCTTCCTTAGACAAATATTCAATGAGATGTAGAAAACTATGGAAGAACTTACCTTCTTTTAGGCGCTTGTTTCGTGGATATGTTTCTTCATCAGCACTTCTTTTTCGCGCGTTGCTTTGTGTTGATGTTTTTTCACTTGTATTAGCTGGATGTGGCATCTCGAGCATTTCGCAATCGACCTCATTCTGACTATTCACTTTGGTGTGTTTGGCGCCGTGATATCCATAGTAACAATTTGTTGATACATGAATGTTCTGACATTGGCCTATAAACTGATTTGTTTCGGTACAAACCGGAGCGGGTCGCATTGCTTCAAAATTATTTTTGGCGTCCTGCATGTGATACAGATCAAATCCACTAGTAGGCATGTTTAAATTTTTCAAATTCGTCGGAACTTCGTAGATCACCGATCTCAATTGTAATTGTATGAGTGTTTTCGTTTCGATAACCTCTTTCGACCGCAACGTACAATTCCAAATGAATTTTCCTTTCCAACACCCAACAAAGTAACGCCAAGCAAGCCTTCAAATCAAGCCTAACATAACATAACCAAACATGACGCGGCAAAAGTTTTTTTCTTTTTTTTCTTATTGACAGTTGCTGTTGGCTCTACTGGCCTTTACAGCGACATCAAATAGAGTAGTAAGCTGGAAGAGTTCAATTACAAAACAAAAGATCCAAAATTCTCCAGATCCTGGCAAACTCGATGCGATGAACCTAGGGACACCTCCTTTGAGGTACGATACGGACCTAGGCTTAGGTCGTCGCTGTGATCGAACAACTCGCATGTCTTTTGGTAAATTATATTTTCGATTAATTGATTGGGTAATAAATTTCACACTAAAAGTATATAAAAAAAAAAAGGAAACTTCAAAATAATTAATTGATTGATCTTTTTCTAATTCATATGCTATAAAGGTCAATAAACCCAACAAAAACGGGGTCCTTGAAAATGGAAAATAAGTGTTTATAGCCGCATATTGACAACTGTCAATTGTTTTGCGTCAGCGTCAGATTTGACATTATGTCACGATTGTCAGTTGTCAGTAAATGTAGTGGACTAAGGGCTTTAGTTAGAAAAGTTCTGAAGATAGATTATATTTTATTTTAAATACAACACGTTTTTATTTGAATTTAATTAGTATTTCATATAAAAATGTATTAGGAGTATGTTCTAGCAATCTAAGAGTACTTATTTTTGGTGTATATTTTCTATCAAAGTTAAATAAAAATGATCATGCTGCCTGCCGCTGCAACTACAATTTATAGAAAATTAGGCCGACAGTATATTCATTCAAAGAATTTTAACACCTTATGTATTAGTGCTTGTCAAATATTTCGCAGCGGAGGTAATTTATTTGGCCCTAAGACCAATAATGCACTATTAAGACATGTGAATACGACCTCATACTTTTACGATAAAAGTGAGGCCGAAGAAAATAAAGAATACGCTGCCAAGCTAGCTGGGGGCAGTGATCAGGGTACCCAAAAATTGACGCAACACAAGACCCTGGGAGACATTGTAGTTAAAACTGAAACGGGCAAAGACAAGGTGGTAACTAAAGTTACAATAGAAAAGAGTCCCCCATCAGAGTCCCCTACTAAACAGGATGTTGCTCCACCAAGTAATGCTATAATAGTTTATTCTTGTTTATTTATTGCCTGTTTTCCTGGTTATCATTTGTTTTTTGTTACAACATATAAAATTCAAGTACTTAGTAAGATGGAGATAGAACGTGAAACAATTTAAATATTTCAGTAAAGAAAAGGCTCTTAATAGACTTCTCTGCCTCATATACTGAGCGCAACTTCATAACTCCAATGAGAGCAATGACTGAGTATTTATTGAAGCAATCCGATTTAGAGTCTCTGCCTAAAGTTCTTAGACGATCACCATACGAGTCAGAACCACCAATAACTGTTTATTACCGAAAAGATGTTGAAGCCAAGGCCATTGAGGTAAGGAGCTTAATATTTTCCATAGCTGTTTCTTTTTCATCTCAAAGATGAATGTTACATTCTTAATGATGTCAATCCATAATAGCAATGCATAAGGTTTTTTTTTCTATAATGAATTGCTAATGTGTCATGTTCTAGGTGTGGGGATCCAAAGAGTCTCTAGAGAAAGAGCTATTAAGAAGAGAATTAGATAGAAGAAGATATGAACAAGGTAAAATGTAGTTTTGTCATGTTTAATACTCGTAACATCTTTCAAATATTACTTAAAAGTCATCAAGAAAATTTTTAGGCATCTATATTTCAATATCTTTAATGAAGTTAGCGAAATCATGCTTATTTGTGATCTGGATGTTAAGGCAACTGTCTCCCGAAGATATGAACAAGGTAAAATGTAGTTTTGTCATGTTTAATACTCGTAACATCTTTCAAATATTACTTAAAAGTCA
>DWLO01000332.1:0-22030 GCA_018245335.1 Dalla quadristriga
CTGTCTAAACATCGACTCGATAAGAGGGCAACGACCGCGCGCACCGGGCCGTTGACCCCACCGGCAGCGCTTGCGACCAGTCGCCCTCCACACCTCGGCGCAAGCGCACGTCCACTTTAATCGTTAACCGAATTGAAACTCCAATAAAATCTAGAACCAACCAAGTGGTTTTATTTCGGATCAAGACGAACTAACAAATGGTCCTTCGACGGAAAACAAATCAGCTGGCCGTGGATTGAAGTCTACTACAATTTTAATCGAAGACTCGACGTGTCCGGACTTTGACCCCGTGCGAGTTATTGTTCGAGAAGCGCGCAGCACGCGCTTACGTTACACCAATTGAAGAAGGAATTGTGATCGAAGACTGGATTTCAGGATAAGGGCTGTCATTCGTGAGATCGTTCCAATTACTATTCCCTTCTTTCTATTCCCATTAAATTCCCAAAAAAAAAAAAAAAAAAACTTTTTTTGTGCTTCCAAAATATATTATCTAATTTGCCTCTATTTGAATTAACTAGCGTGCAATCAACATTACTCAACGCGCCTCGCATTATTTCGCTAAAATCTTAACTTTAAATAAATTCTTGCTCGTTACCTTTTTGCATTGATCTTTTTTTCTTTTTGCATTGATTTTTTTTCTCTTTTCTCTTTCACTCGCCTTAAGCAATGGCCGAAAAGCTCATTAAGAAGCGTAGCTCAATGAAAGCGAAGCTAACAAATTTTAATAGCTATTTAGAAATTTTATCGAGCTGCAGTTCCTTATCCATATTGCAACGTATAGAGCTAGAAGGCCGGCTTAGTAAATTCGATGCCTTATACGGGACGTTTGATGAATTGCAGACTGAGATCGAGATACTATCGGACGAGACGGACGAGGCGTACTCGGCTCGAGCAAAGTTCGAGGAGCAATACCACGCGCTGGCCGCGCTGGCGCGGAGCATGCTGGCCGACTCCGCCGTCAGCGTGGACCACGGCCACGCGACCCCTGGGTTTGTAACGGGCTCCGAGGACTGCGAATCGGGTAGGCATACCAGCAATTTTGTTCAGTTACCGAAAATTGATTTGCCCCGCTTTGACGGCGGTTATCAATCTTGGTTCGAATTTCGAGATACATTTTTGTCCCTAATTCACAATAATCATAGCATAGATGCAATAAACAAATTCCATTATTTACGGGCTAGTCTAACGGGCTCAGCAGCAGAAATAATTAAAAATATTATTTTTAAAAAGGATAATTACGAAATAGCTTGGGGTTTACTTTGCGAGAGGTTTGACAACAATGCTCTTTTAGTTAATTTTCATGTGCAGGCTTTATTCAACGTCGAAGTAGTCCAAAAAGAGTCTAGTATTTTGCTACGTCGTCTAATTGAAGTAATAAATAAAAATCTAAGGGCATTACAAAGGATGAATGAGCCTACCGAACACTGGGACACCCTAATCATACATATGATGTCGACTAAATTGGACCCCACAACCTTAAGAAGTTGGGAAGAATATCGTAACACAATTGGTGCGTCCCCTACTCTTACTCAATTTTGTACATTTGTAAACAATAAAGCAGATCTTTTGGAAAAATTGGAAGAAAAACACAAAAACAACAAACAAGACAATAATTACAAATCGAAAAATTTCTTAGTAACTAATAAAATAAATAATCAAACAAAAAATACTTATCAATCTAATCAACTTTCAATTAAATGTCCCTTATGCAGTAATGCTCATTTTTTGTACTCATGCGACTTGTTTAAAAAACTACCAATAGAATCACGTATTGAAAAAACACGAGAACTTAATCTGTGTAAAAATTGTTTACGACCGGGACACATCGATAAATATTGCAAGCTGTCCCACTGCAAGTATTGTAAAAGTAAACATAACACACTCTTACACTTAGACAAATCTCAACCTTTGGTTGTGAACCCAATGCCGGGCCCATCAGAAAATGTTACACTTTCAACGAGTGCCTCACAGCCGTGTGTAAAACAGCCTACTACGCGGTCTATTGTTTTGCTGTCCACAGCGATGGTGCGGGTGGTAAGCTCCAACGGCGAGAAGCACGAAGCGCGTATGCTGCTCGACAACGGCAGCACGGCTAATTTTATAACTGAGAGTCTATGCGACACGCTGAGGTTGCCCAGGCGTAGTGCGAGCTCCATGGTTGCAGGTATCAACAACTTAGTCAGTAATAGTACACAGTCTTGTTACCTCAAATTTGAGTCGATTAATGGGAGCTATTCTGATCAAATCAGTTGTCTAATTTTACCTGTAATAACTAAAAATCTACCTCCTACATTTATAAACACTATGCATTTATCTATTCCCTCTGGCGTAAAGTTAGCCGACCCCACTTTCAATATCCCGTCTGCTATAGACATTCTAGTTGGTGCAGAAATTTTTTGGAATGTGGTAGGTAACAACCATATAAATTTAGGTAAAAGACAGCCGATTTTGTGTGAAAGTCAGCTTGGTTGGATAGTGTCTGGCTCTCTATCTGTTAGATCACGCTCCGCCCATTCACACTTTTGTAATCATACGTCTATGCAAGCGAATCCCGATTTAACGAAATTCTGGGAACTTGATTCAGTCTCTTCTAAATATACACTCTCGGCCGAAGAACGTGTCTGTGAGGAGAGTTTTAAATCTCACACGTTTCGTGACAAAGAAGGCCGGTTTGTAGTTACCGTGCCTTTAAAAGAGAGTCCCGACAAATTAGGTGACTCATTTGGAATGGCAAAACGTCGTTTCTTATCTCTAGAAAGGCGATTTCAAAGAGACATACATTTTAAAACGATGTACCTAGAATTCATGAAGGAATATGAGAGCTTAGGTCACATGACTCATGATTCAAACATCTCTAACGTAGGAAATGTCAATTATTTTTTACCCCATCACGGCGTTCTGCGGGAGTCAAGCTCAACGACAAAGCTACGAACTGTGTTCGATGCGTCAGCTAAAACTACCACTGGTGTGTCACTAAACGACATCATGATGGTAGGTCCTACCGTTCAGGATGATCTCTTGTCTATTTTACTACGTTTCCGACAACATAGGTACGTAGTTTCAGGAGACATCGAAAAAATGTACAGAGCGATTGAGATAACTCCCGATCAACGTTCTCTACAACGCATCATTTTTCGCGCGGATCCAGCGGAGCCTCTAAAAACGTATACTCTAAACACGGTTACGTATGGCACTGCATCCGCACCCTATTTAGCCACTAAATGTCTAGTAAGTTTAGCGGACTCAGCACAAGGTCTCGAAGCTCAAAATGCAATACGGCGTGACTTCTATGTAGATGATTTCCTTTCCGGTTCCAGTTCTATCTCTGGTGCGGTACAAATGACCAAGGAAGTTATATCTATTTTATCGTCAGCAAAATTTAATCTACGAAAATTCAAATCAAATAATTTAGAACTATTAAAACAAATTGCGCCCGATTATGAAGCTTTAAACAACAATCATTTAAATCTTTGTAATTACAAAACTAATATTTCATCAAAAACGTTAGGCGTTTATTGGTTGTGTGACTCTGACATGCTTTCTTTTTCGATTAATATTGAACATTCGGACATAATTACTAAACGTCATATTCTTTCGGTGATCAGCCAAATTTTTGACCCGCTAGGATTAGTCGCTCCTTGCATCGTTGAAGCAAAATTAATTATGCAAAAACTATGGATTGCAAAGTGTGAATGGGACGATGAAGTTTCGACAGAAATACAACAATTATGGTTAGCCTTTTCAAACACATTGCCATATTTAAATAATTTAAAAATACAGCGTTGGATTTTATGTCAAGACTCGATTACACATGAAATTCATGTTTTCACCGACGCGTCAGAAAAAGCATACGGTGCATGTATTTACATACGTTCTACAAACAGCAGTGGGCATATTACGGTACGCTTACTAATCTCCAAAAGTCGTACAGCACCAATAAAACCCACCACCATTCCACGACTAGAACTTTGCGGAGCGCTGTTAGGTACAAGACTGTGTACTAAGGTAAAGGAGTCTATTACTTTACCCATACAAACATGTCACTTTTGGTGCGATTCCACGATTGTTCTTGGTTGGCTTAATACATCTGTTAGTCAGCTTAAGAAGTTTGTTTCCAATCGTGTGAACGAAATACAAGAAAGCACATCGGGTAGCACATGGAGCTACGTACCGTCTAGAGACAACCCGGCGGACCTTGTTTCTCGAGGCCTGAAGGCTGATCAGATCAGCGATTCCAAATTATGGTGGACTGGACCCGCATTTTTACTGTGCGATAATACTCTTTGGCCAATTTTACCCAACGCCTCATTAAAACAGGATCTACCAGAACTCGTTTCAAATTTCTCAATAATTGATTCTAATGATTTTGCTTCCGAAACTGTTAATTCAAATATTCAAACTAATTACTCCATCATTAAAAATTTAATTTATAAATATTCCAATTTTAAACGTTTACAAAGAATAGTCGCTTATTTACAAAGGTTTATTTACAATTTAAAAAACAAAAATAATAGATTAAAAGGTTTTCTTTATTACGAAGAGCTTCAAAATTCTCTAAATTTAATTTTACATGTAGCGCAAATAGAGATGTTTGCGGAAGAATATTCTATTTTGAAAGCTGGGAAAGCTTTACCTCGTAAAAATAGGTTGATGTCATTATCTCCTATTTTAGATTCTAACAATCTTATACGTGTAGGTGGGAGACTGTGTAACTCACATTACGATTACAATACTAAACATCCAATAATATTATGTAGCAAACATCATTTAACTATAATTATATTTAGACTTGAGCATGAAAGGCTTCTGCACGCTGGACCTCAATTGCTTCTAGCATCCATCCGACAAATTTATTGGCCGCTAGGAGGCAGAAACTTATCTAAAGGTATTGTCAATAAATGTATTCAATGCGTCAGGCAGAAAGCCAATAGTATACAGCCTATTATGGGTCAGTTACCAGCGTGTAGAAGTAAACTAGAGTTTCCATTTTTAAACTGTAGCGTTGACTATGCCGGGCCAATTTTGATAGCCAACCGTAAAGGTCGAGGATGCAAACTCATCAAATCCTACCTGTGTATTTTTGTTTGTTTGGCCATCAAGGCAGTTCATCTCGAGCTCGTTACAGACCTAACAAAAGAGGGTTACATGGCCGCTCTTAATCGCTTTGTAGCTCGTCGTGGCAAGCCACGATCTATCTTGTCCGATAACGGCACTAATTTTATTGGGGCTTCTAACGAACTTTACAAACTTTTACAGGAGTCAAACATCGCGTCTGAAATTTCCCAGGAAGGCATTGAATTCTCCTTTACCCCGGCCTACTCTCCACACTTTAATGGAATTGCAGAGGCCGCTGTCCGCTCAGCAAAGCATCATCTAAAGAGGTTGCTCAAATTAACAAACCTAACATACGAGGAAATGGCAACGCTATTAACTCAGATAGAGTGCATCTTAAACTCCCGTCCGCTAACACCTCTCTCTAACGATCCTGCCGATCTATCTGCCCTTACCCCTTCTCATTTTCTAATTGGACGACCACCATTATCAGTTCCGCATCCGCACGTTCCGGACGTATCTATCACACGCCTGGAGCGCTACAAGCGGGTGGAGCTTCTGAAGCAACATTTTTGGACACGCTTTAATCAGGAGTATGTGTTGCTGCTTCAACAGAAAACCAAATGGGCTGCGGCGTCTGGCGATCTACAGCAGGGCTCACTCGTCCTAGTGAAGGACAAGGCGCTGCCACCTCTGCTTTGGCTAATGGGGCGCGTGGAGAAGGTCTACCCCGGCAGAGACGGCGTCGTGAGGGTCGCCGACATCAGGACTCGCAAAGGGACACTGCGGCGCGCCTTCAACAACATCTGTCCTCTTCCAATTGAAGTACTTCAACCCGGGCAGACTGTCTAAACATCGACTCGATAAGAGGGCAACGACCGCGCGCACCGGGCCGTTGACCCCACCGGCAGCGCTTGCGACCAGTCGCCCTCCACACCTCGGCGCAAGCGCACGTCCACTTTAATCGTTAACCGAATTGAAACTCCAATAAAATCAAGAACCAACCAAGTGGTTTTATTTCGGATCAAGACGAACTAACAGGTAGTATAGATTATAATAAAATAATTGAAGGCACCTTGCTATGCTTGCTTAAACAAAAATTTCGAGTTGGTTGAGGCCACCGCCGCGCTCGCTGTTGATACGGATGTTGGCGAAAGGCAGTCCGACCCCTCCCGCTGTTATGATACCAGTAGAGTCTGTGTGCTCCAAATCTCTCAATATGACTCCCTAGAAATACATAATAACACACGTTTATACAGGTATATTAATATCTATATAGGCTTCGCCGCTATCTTTTAATTTTTTTTATGTCAATAATATAACACAAGAGCATGCAGCTCCACCCATCCGCTGCCGCCCTTGACATCTGTGACAAACGTGAAAGGAACTGGGGATGTCAGTCCAGTTAGTGTGAGATATTAATAATAGGAAAGTAAGTTGGTCAGTACTCGTTAGTATAAGGACTGTTAGTGACTGTATGTCCCATTAATCGGTGTTAGTAATAGCCCAGTTAGTAGTGGATTGTAATAGTCCTGTTCGAAGCTGCCACAGATGCGTTGCTACCCTTGTGGACTAAGGTAGTTCTTGTATAAGTGTAGCCGGCATCCACACCTTTCCGACCAAAACACAATTTCCTCTTACTTCTACATCTATCCCACAGAAACCGTGCATTTTATCGAGATAAAAAGTATGTCACTGACTTATCAACTATCTCTAAGCAAAAATCACTTCGACCATTTTCTCCATTGCTGCGTGAAAAAACAAACCAATATACACTTTCGCATTTATAATACTAGTAAAGATTATTAACGTTCATATTTAATCACCCTCCAAACTAATGTTTCATCACACATCACACCAGATGGGTTGGATGGAAGAGATCTCTTCTCTAGAGAAAAGCTCACCTTTGTACCATCTCTCCTTATTGAAATTGTATATTTTACTTGTATACGATAAATAATGAATTATTTATTCTAAGCACGTAGGTAGGTACTAAAGCCGGGAGAGGACGAGATTAAGAGTATTTTAGAGGCACATTTCTCATCTCTCTCGCTCGCCCATTCTAACTTTTTCAATGATTGTAAAAGTCTTTGGTAGACTTTTGAAAAACGTGATTTATTATCATTGTTGGCAATAAAATATCGGAAATTTTACACATATTCTATACGGCCGGGAACTATGGCAATAACGTACATTGACCTTTCGGTCGTCCGATCAGGGGTTACACATTTTTATTATAGAAGTTATAATTATAATTTAGTTTGAAGTAAGTAAATATACCAAATGTTTAAAAATTTAAAATATCAATGAAATTACACTGATAAAAATAAAGGCCTTTTTGTCGTAAACGTCTCCTTATTTAACAAACAATTACCTACATCAAAACAGTAGCAGTAAAGGTAAAATATAATTTTAAAAACACTAAAGTATAACAGAACTAATAAATCAACAAACAAACATACTCAACAAAACAACGATACAAATTTTACGAATCACAAGAGAACGTACTCACTTTCAGTATATATTAAGTACTCTGTGGTACTCACATACGAACGGTCCGAAACTCCGAACACGAGTGAATAGAATAGTGCAAAACAGTGAGAGACCCCAAAGGTGTTGTACCGCTGGCTGTTGTTGATGGTGAAAAAGGGAGAAAACAATTCGGAATTTCTCTCGATATTTTTCCCATATGAACTCGAATTCGAACTCGATTTGAAAGACAATACTCCCGAATTAATGGACTGGCCTGGCCTACAGAGTACCCTTGTCAAGCTGAACCAAGGAATATGCAAACGGAATGGGTATGCCATGGCGCGAACTGATTTTTAGAACGTTAGTATTTGCAATTTAAATAATCGGTAGTACCTATATATCTTTGTATCTGTTTAGCGCATAGAGTAAGAAAGTAAAGTGTCGTATTACAAAACGTAATTAGATCCAAAATACAATAAGCGAGAAAAGATAAATCACAACATGTAATACACGATTTTAAAAAACTTACTTTGATTGTTCGTTGAGAGTAATACATCTTGTCCGTATAACAAAGTTCCTTCACTCTTTTTTTATAGCCATATTCAGCCTTTTGTTGCCAGATTAGGCGGCCATTGTAACTTGTTCATAAACATTAGCAAATTGCACTCAAAACCTTCATTTTGACTTCTGTGTATGCTCTAAATTAAGGTTTACTTGCTGGCAGATAAATATGGCTAGCATTCCACTAACGCGATTACACGATGATGACATGAAAATAAACATTAACCCCGTGCACAAACTGATGATATGCGATAAGGGGGGTTTTCTTAACTTAATCGGTCTTATTCGAACGAGCCAGCTCAATCATTACTCGAGTTACTTAGATATGTCGAGTTTTTAAAATGTAAACGGGCGTGAATACCTATTTATAATGACACTTACTCCATAACTAATTCTAATCAAATTAATTGTTAAAATAATTTTAATTATTGTCAACGTAGATTATGGATTACAAAACGATTTGCATTAATCTGACTACAACATAAAAGATTTTTGGGATTAATAATCTCAAAAAACAAAAATTTAATTTTTTCTTTTACCTGGCATCATTTTATCTAAAACGATCGGGATTGGTTGTATCTAAGATGGGGGCAAACCAGAGTAAGTTTACTCTGGTTTGCCATGTGTGTCATGATTGTCATACTTTTGATATTTATTTACTGTCCAGTGACTAACTGAAGTCAGTGCGACGCTACATTGTTTATGGGGGGTTATTCAAATTGTGTATTTTTATTTGCCTTTTATTTAAAGAAATACACAAAAGAATTTAAACTAACCACTTTTTGTAAACACCACTAATTAATCAAAGGTTTCCAGAAACCAGTCAAATAGCCCATTGTTGCAATTATTTCACGGCAGAAATGGTGTGGATGTGGAACCGCTCCGGGTGAACGGTAAAGGTACTGGTAAGTGTGGCGGATAGTAATTCAATTTAAAAATTATATTTCTAATAACCAGTATAAAAATGATGTAATATAGCGCTAACCATCTTTAAGGTTCATCTTTTACATTAAGACACTAGTAACTCCGACATAAACCAGGCTAAATAAAATCTAAGTAAACTTTTAGCATATGAGATATTTATTCGAATGATAATATTTAATTCAGTTCAACAACATTAGAATGGTAACATATACCTAAAATAAACTACTCAATCTAAACAGGCAATACCTTCCACAACAAAACGAATTATTATGATTAGGGAGCATACTAATTACACAGAGCTAACTTGCATCGCCGCGAATCGGGTGGTCGTCTCCATATCCAGCGAGTCTGTGGTCACCTGCGAGCGGCTGTCCGAAGTCTCTGTGCTATTTTGCATGGAATTGAGGGAAATTTCATCTTTCCCGTTACTGTCAAACGTGATTTCTACCACGTTACTTTTCTGCTGCGAGTCCACAACGTCGCCGCCGCCAGTGAGCGAGTTTCGTGTGCCCTTCGAGGATTCCTTTAATGTGACTTTTTTATCGCTCATTGCCACAGTTCTTTCTTTGCCATCTTTGGTCTTTTTGCCTAGTACTGGGAATTTTGGTTTGGAATTTCGCACGGCGCTGCCGCGTTGCATGGGTGCAGAGTCTGTTTCCCCTTCTTCTGTTATAGATGTCAGCATATCTGCAGATTCTGTCGGTACTACCTGTCCTGCTTGTATAGGAATGTCATCTGCAAATAAAAATTAAATATTCACATGCATCTATTTAAATCACAATGCTTATTATATCACAGTAAGTATTTCTCAATTTTCGATTCCTGACCATCCTTTTATTATCCTCCTAATGTATTTCGTCTAGATTGACTATTAGTTAGGTAGTGTAGGCTACACAATCAAAAGTATCTGGTATAAATAAACTAAATCTTATGACAACTTTTTCAATACAGGTGGCGAACATGTATGTATACGCAATGTTAATTATACAGATACATACTCCATAGTATAAGTAAAAAATAAAAGATAAGTCTTGAAAACTACAAAGCAAATAACACTATGTAAGTGTACACAATTTACACCATTATTGTGTTGAACAGTGTCAATGATTTCAAATTTTTATAAAGCATACCTTGAACTAAAACAAACAAAAAGCAGTTATGGATGGGAAGCATGAGGGGGCAAAATGAATGTCATTTTCCGTATTTCATCTCAAAAACAAATTATTTTTTCGATCTGTAAGTAAAAATATATGGGATGATCTGATAATTTATACAAGTGCATAACCTAAGAACAAAAAGAGTAACTGGTTATGCTATTACAATGCGTCATCCGTAAATCAAAAATTGAAATGGTGAGTCACTGGGAGTTTCGTTTTATTATAAAAACAACACTATCTGATGTGATGATATTAGTATTTCACAATTTCCTTTAGTTCCTACTTTAGAAACTATTAGAAGCAGTAGGTGGTTCTTTGGGTGTTACAAAATCGTGGTTCCTACTATATGACCACACGCATTAACTGGTCAGCATGAAAAGAGTAAGCAGAAAATATCATAGAGCACACTAATCAATCAAGCCAATTGTTAAATTTTATTTACCTGGCAATTTTTTTGTACGAAATGATGCATTGGTAATCATTGATTTCGACATGGTTACAGTAGTGGTAGCTGGGGAGAGAGCAACACTTATACCCATGGGACCATCACAAGGTTGTCCTAAAAATGAGAAAACAATGATTTAAAATTACATAATATGTGCATAAATATGTTGTAGCTTGTAAAACATAATATTTGAGAACATACCAGATGGATTGTTTTGCAATGAATTGATAACAGCACTGGTTACCAACATTACATCTGGGAACAGTTCATACTGAGCTCTCTGGTCAATATCCTTCACAGCCTGCAAGGCTAATGTATAGAACTCATTGAACATTGCAAAATATGCTCCTTCTATCATTTCCAATAAAAAGTTTGACGCTACTGGTATTCGAGGTGTAGACTTCAAGGAACTTGGTGTTCCAGCAATCTTTTTATGAAAGCCTTGTGTAACTATTCTGAAAATACATAAATCTTACTAAAACTAAAAATGCGAAAGTTTGTGTGGACAGATGTTTGTTACTCAATCACATAAAACTACTGATCTGATACTTATAAAATTTAGTGTTAAGATAGCTTGAATTGAAATGAAATGAAATTATTAATTTCATCACAAGTTACAAGCAGTCAATGTCATAAAACAGTAATAAAATAAGTAATATTTAGAAAACATAACCTTAAAAATTGTTCCTAATTTTGAAATCAGTATCTAATCCTATGGCAATCCCTAATATCACGATAGACAATACCTTTCTAAGTCATTGGCTATAAAAATTAAAATACACAATGAATCAATTTAATCTAGGGTAGGCTGGGAGCAAAAAATAGTCGCAGGAAAAAAAGAAGACAAAAAACAAGAAAACATACCTAGATGCAGCAATACAGAAATGCCTCAATGCTAACTTTGGCAACAAGCTCAGTTGACGATTGAAAATAAAGTACAAGGCTGCCATGACTTTGAGACGATTTTGGGCATTTATCACTTCCACTTGTGGTAGGGGTCCCCAACTTACTAGTTTTGTGTTACATTCCTCCCACCTTCTCAATGCACTTTCTGTCAAAAATTGAGGTCCCAAGGACAAGGGCTGTAAAAATAATATGTCTATAACATCACATCATAATAACTAACTAAGTAATGATTTCTACATAGTCAAAGAAGCCAAATTGCAAATTACCTCATGATATATGGATGATTGGGCTAGAGATGGTAGTCGAAAGGAAACTACTTTTGGTTTTCCAGCCTCGTCCACAACTTCAAAGTTGTACATTCCTGAAATACATTGAAGTATATATGTTTATTGTTAATTTCATTGAAATCACAATAATATATGAACTAACAATAAGAAAAATTTACAGTTATGAAATACATAACATACCAATTAGTAAAGTCTCAATACACCGACAAGACTTTGCTGTTCCTTGGGCTGCTGCACTTAAATATACATATATAAGTGTTGGCACGAATTGTAAAGTAAACCTTTGAAGTTCCACCTCTTCTGATCTGTAGAAACTGAACAACTGGACACAAACATTCTCGAGCATCTGAAATTTCAAAATTATACACACAAATATTAATCAGTTGACCAAGCTACACACATCACACATCACATCTATTTATTTAAAACGATTAAGAAAGGGACCCGGCAAAAAATTCATCTTAAACGGTTAAACATAAAAAGTGGCAAAATAATACAGAGAAAGTATATATGACTAAAAGGCACCTACTATAGCATATAATCTTATCTATTTATGATGAGGTAAGTGTAATAAAGAAAAAAAAAAGATTAATAGATAAAAATGGGAACATAACTATTTTGTGTATGTAGCTATATAGATATAATTATTTGTATATAGATAATATTATGGTAGATATAGTTAACTACATTTACAAACACTTAATTTAAATTGGCAAATAGATATTGAGACATTTGTTATTACAAGACTTTCTATACCTATTATACTTTAATATTATTACTTTAGACATGTGTCATTGCTATAACTTGAATATACATTTACCAGATGTGCTATTCTGCCTTAAAAAATCAATACTACTGGAGTTTGCATTAATGGTAAATATGTTAAGTCTGTATAATGTACTGGATATTCTTAATACCTGGTCATCTGCCCTCTCTTCATCGTTATTTTCATTATTTCTGTGTAGTTCACCCTCACTTTCACTGTACAATAAATTGAAGATTGCTGTTGCTATTTCGTGATTATGCTCATGTTCGGCAGCAAAACTTTTGACTTCATTTTCTTGTAAAGATGCATATTCAGTGAGCCAGTCTGTTATTAAATGCTTCCATTCTGACATTATTAAATTTATAATTTTCCTCGTATAATAATAAATATTACGATTGCACTGGTAATAACTTACAGTTTTTTTTCAGTGACTAGAAATATACTAGAAATTTGGATCGTTGTTTTCATAACTTCAAAGTGGTCAAAGTACCTCTGTGATATGATATGAATGACACACTTTGCTGATGATATCTAATTTCTATTGGAATTACAGTTATGTATTTAGTTTTTACAGGTGTCTGTAAGCAGCCTACTGTCTGTAATTACCTCCTGAAATATCAAATAAACTGATTTTAATGATGTCTTTACAAAGACTAATAAAAATCAAACCCAAGGCTGAAATGACTGAATATTGTAATTTTTATTATATAACAAAACTATGGATACCTACGTGTGTTAATATGTTATAAACGTTCTGATTTTTCATTTCTTTGTCTCCGTTAAATCACCATTTATATTTTATCATAATTAAAATAATTGATTTAACATCTGTAGGCACAATCAGGCACATTGACACTGTGATTGTATTTGTCATACTTGTCATTGTCACTGACAGAGCACAGGCTATATAAGGATACTACGTAGGGATGCTGACAGAGTGACAGACATGAGGACCGGACATGTTAAACAAACATAGGCAAAGATATTTGAGATTATGACTCATAGAATGAATGTTTCGAAGTTATGGAATACATGCTATTATTTTTATAGCATAAATAATAAGTGCGATTTATTAAACCTTTGAATAACAAAAGTATGATATTCGTTGAAAAATATTTGAGTCTCTTAGTTTAAAATGTCGCTATCGCAATCGTTATCACAGACTCGGTAGGGATCGTTATCTGCCACGTAATAAAGCGAAGTATAATGTCAAAGTCAAACATTGATGACTTGATGACTGTCAGCAAGATCAAATAAATTCAAAATAATTTACGATTTTATTGCAATTTTGATTTAAATATTATTCACCAATGGGGTCATCACATAGTACTGAAGTCCCTGGAGGAGGATCAGAAGGATACCATGTTTTACGGGTTTGTAAATCAAAATTGATGGCTTTGTTTTGATTTTCATGTGTATTACAAAAAATTACACGTCAGTGGTTCCTGTTTTTCAGGTTCAAGACGGCTCCCCAGGTCATCAGGCTAGCTTGGAAGCATTTTTCGACTTTATCGTAGCTATAGAGAACACTAGGTTAGACCAAGACAACGACACACTAAAAGAATTGTTGAAACAGAATGTTGATAAGCCCATCAAAATGCTTGTGTATAGTAGCAAAACTCAATCAGTACGGGAAGTTATGATCACACCTAGTGCTAGTTGGGGTGGCCAAGGGCTCCTTGGTGTGAGCATTCGCTTCTGTTCATTTGAAGGTGCCAATGAGAATGTTTGGCATGTGCTGGTAAGTAATATAATAGTACCACTGTAATAAACATATTTGTTTAAAAAGAAAAAACTAATTGCAGCAATTTATTTTTCCAGGAAGTCCACCCTTCATCACCAGCTGAACTAACTGGGCTAAGACCATTTTCGGATTACATAATTGGAGCAGATTCCATAATGCATGAAAGTGAAGATCTCTTTACATTAATAGAGGCACATGAAGGCAGAGCTCTTAAACTTTATGTTTATAATACAACAGACGATACTTGCAGAGAAGTTCATATAACACCTAACCACAAGTGGGGTGGAGAAGGCAGTCTTGGGTGTGGCATTGGTTATGGTTATCTACACAGGATTCCGATCAGAAATAGCCATCTCATATCTAAACCTAATTATGCTCCACCTGTTCCAGGGGTAAATAATCATTACAATATGCTAGAAGTACTTCATGCTGGTTGTGCCATTACCCAGTTAGAACTTCCATTATTGCCTATTTATGTTTCAAAGCAGCAAAGCGGGGCAGGGTTCAATACACATCTGTTACATAAGACTGACTTTTTTAAAGACGTCGGTGTTCTTGATTGTTGACTTATCTGAATGATTGTTCCATCACAACAATGTTGCTGGCTATGGCAGGCAGGTTGTCTCTTCATTATGCCTTTATTTATTGTTTTAATATGAAACTTATGCTATGGATTTTTGTAAACATTTCTTTAGCATGCTTCACCGTAGCCACAGTAATTGGGCAAAAAAATGCTTACTATTCAACTTAGCTCATTTATTGTAAAAATATAAAAATTCTTTATATATTGTCTATTATATATTTTCTAGGCCATCTCTTCCCCATCGGTTATCAGTCCCTCGATAGACGTGGCCTGCCCAATGGTACTTCAGCTTGCTTCCTCGGCGAGCTATGACCGTGACCTTTGTTCGTCTATGTATTTCATCTTCTCGCCGTGATTTGGCTATTTACTGAAATCATTGTCAAATCAATGTAAAGTCAAAATACCTCAAATCAGTAAAACATTTATTCTAAAAAATTAAACACCAAAGTGGACTCTATAGATTTCTTGTTCTAAATTAATCGTAAATCTATCGAGTGCTCATTGTAATTCGAACAAATATAATTGGACGTATTATTCTCTTTCTGTCTTATTGTGTAACGTGTGAGAGAAGGATAGATAAATACTTTTCCGTAATATTGACTGGTTATGTTATTTGTTTTTACAATTAATAAATAAAATACTACGGTTCTAAGCAAATAATACTTTTACAACAAAATTTATGAGTGACTGATGTTAGACGACCAAACGGAGACTGGCGGCGAATTGTATGACTTCGCGTTTTTGTATTCATTTGGTACAGACACCTTTGAGAGCAGACAAGAAGTTCATTTGTTAGAAACACCATTGACTACACTGATAAATTAATATTTCTATTTGCAGGTACATGTTCAAGTATCCCAACAGAATTTAATATCTGGTGTACAGAATATGACCTTAAATGATGAGAAAACCCCACTTATGGGTGGCAATCAAAATACCAATGCCCAGGAAGAGATTGCACCTCAAATGCAGACACCACCACCATTCCTGTCAGGAGTTCCAATGGTGAACCCAGGAAACTTTGCTTCTCCACCTGGATTCACGCAGCAACCTCCCCAACCAACCATCCAACATGAAACAAACATGCCCCCACAACCCGTGTCACAATCTGTAGTTTCCAATATGGCTACCTATTCTAGTAGTAAGTAACTCAAATTTAAATATACTCTCGTTATGATTTTCTGTTTCTTGTGGTCTATAAATCATAAACTAAATGGTACCTTACTCAAATTTGATTCCAATTAAATTTTATCAGCTTTAATATCTCAATAGAAATAGTTTTTTTTAATGTATTAACTGTTATTCTAGGGTAATAATATAATGTTTTATTACTCAGAGTAATAGTAATGCAGTATGTGTAATTTACAAATTTTATTGCCTTATTACAGACCTAGCAGAAACTACGCTAACTAACTTGGGAAGCATACCATCTGTATCAAACATGCAGCCTCCAGCACCACTGCCAAATCTGCCAGGGATTCCGATGAATCAACCCCAGCCATATATTCCTATGATGCGTAATTATAATGCGGCACCACAACAAGAAATTCTTACACCAACTTCCTATTCTCAAAGTACTCCATTAGTACCCACATTTGACATGAGTAACTTTAACCAATCACCTCCTATGAGTAGTGGATTATCTGTTGTAACTCCAGTCTCTCTACCTGGGATGCCTTCAATAACAGTAAGTGCCACATTGCCTGTTTCCACTATGCAAGAGATTCATCAACAGCAAGCATTACATAATCAAGATCTATTGTCGTGAATGCAGTGCTTATTGTTTTTATTAGATTATTGGCTTATACAATTGTTAAGCACAGAATTGTCGTATCCTTCTACAAGTATTTTGAGCAGTTTTGGATGTAAAGTTCAAATTATGTGCAATGAAAAACTGACAGGAAGGTAGCTTGACGAGTTATATTTGATTAATAATATGGATAATGCAATGACATTTCTTTTTTATTGAATGGCATTTTGTAAATAAAAGGGAAAATAGTAGGCTTTTGTCTCGCCTGGAAGTTAATTGAAATTTTTCAAGCTGCTTTTCTAAATTATATGCATTATTTTAGTAAAGGATACCTAATATATTATAGTAAGTATAACTGGATATTACAAATAAAACCAAATTTAAAAAAAACTTGTTATATTTATTTAATCCCATTTACAAGTCAAGGGTTAGTTTAAGTATGATACTCAATATTCAATGTTTTTTAAATGCCATACATTAAGCTGTTTCTTATTTAACAAAAAGAAACTGGCCACAGCAAACATTTAAACTTAACTTTCATTTTCCTTATATTTTAACTTACCTGCATTCTAAAGTATAATCTAAATTGTTCAAATCCAGGAAGTTTAGAAAATGAACAAATGATATGTAAGAAAATTAAATAGACTGAAAATAATTTACAGTAGGTTTATCTTTATTATGTGTCTAAGTTATTCATGTACTGACATACATAATTAAATAAATATTGAAGAATCCAAGTTACGACTAGACGAAGTCAAGACTATTTTAAAAAAGCCAATAAGAGAACAGAAGGGGTATATAATATTTATCTAAAAACGAGACTTTTTATAGCAAAATCTTCATTAAATTACGCATACCTAGAACTGATTCTTGCGCCACGGATAGTTATTTCCGTATTGAACGCATTCGTCGCTTTATCTAGTTACTCCGACTCCATTCCAACTCGAAATTGTCATCGTAACAATAGCTTTCCACACAAATGCCAACTTTAATAGCCTAAGAATAAGGTTAATTTCAGATAGATAAAAAACTCTTAGTAAAAAGCTAAATTGAACTATGTTGCCTGGTAATACCGTAATTTTTTGCAGAAAGCGGTTATTCCATAAGTTAAAAAAACACTGTACGTCAATTGCATTTCATTGCACGATTCGACTCGTCTACTGTCGCTATGTAGAAATTCGCGGAGTGGTACGTTAGATGAGAAGTATGCACGTTATAGATATTAACAGGAGGACGTTTGGGGCGAAAACGTAGGTTCTAGTTTAAAGCTGCTGCTGTGTTGAGTGTATTCGTCGGGAGGTGGTTTCTCGGACTCTAGGCCGAGGGCGGGGTTGTCGTGTCCGCGGGTGAGCGTGGGCGTGTCGCTGTAGAACACGCCGCCGGCTAGCTCGGAGAGTCGTCGGCGTCGTCTCGTGTCCTTGTCGTCCGCCACGCTCGGCGGTCGCACGCTCGAACTGCGCCGTCGCTCCGAGCCCAACCGCGTCGGGACCCTCAAAGCTCTCTATAGGCAAAGTGTAAAAAACATCTGAGGCAACAATATCTTGATTTTTGCTAGCAAATGGGCTTCCGGGGAGGGGACCATAGACTAGTTGGGTTGAGACATCCTTTTAAGCAAGTATAACACTTACCTGTGCAGATAAGTATTACTTGTTTGCTTAATTTAAGTTTCATACAACCCATAAGGTTGGAGGCTCGCGACAGGGTAGGCGTCTTTCCTAGCTAGTGAGGTAGCCTGGAGCATTTTCCACCACGTGCTTCGGTGCAGAAACGCTCTTGAAATTTTTGCCGGTCACCCATGACAGACACCAGAAAATATATAAAAAAAATACACAAAGTAAAGGTTGTACAATTGCCGGTATTATCACTAAAGAGCGATAATACATTACATAGGTACACAAGTATCATAGTTTTACTGGTAAGACTACTGGGAATGACCATAATATCTCTGGCGCATTGGTTAGTGACCTTGACTGACGAGATGTGGGTTCGGGTTCGATCCTCGGCCTATATTTGGCAGATAAATATTAGCACTCGGGACTCAGGCGTTAAATTGTGCTGTTTTTCTGTTTGTGTCCATCCGGCACACGGGCACTCCTAGTGCGAATGTGTTATTATTATCTCTATTATCAGTAACATTCGGAGATTGCTTCACGGAAAAAATAGGGCTGGTGGTGGTACCTCCCCAGGCCTACAGATTCAACCACAGTATAGAAGATGCAATTAGCTAGCAATGTTATGAGGTTTGACAGGAAATATGCTTGTATTCTAAAATAATCACTGGTTCTTAATTGGTATGTAGGGTAAGTACCGACCGACGGTATGTAGGCACACGGTAGTAAGTAATACGCAAGCGATCTCGTGGCGTCTCTAATTTACGCTGATGATACCGCTGGGTTTCAGTGGGTATTCCGGCATGCCGGCGAGTCCCACATAAGCAAATGCATTTCCCAGCGTTAAACAAAAAAAGGGTAAGTAGGTAGGTACGTATCTACGTAATAAAATTATGGAAGGTCTAAAAATAACTAACCTTGTATTTCACTGGCAGAGAGTTAAGGAAGGACACAACGGGCGGTGAGATGAGATCTATGGGGACTTGAGCTGGGTCCGTCACCCCGGTGATCACAGAAACAATCAGACCCACCAGAAGGGTAGCCACGCACCCCAGTCCAGAATACCATAGATACGATATCCGAAACAGCCAGAAAATATTCTCGTCGCTAGGTTCACTGTAAAAAGGATTTTATGTAATTTTATACGAAGTGTAATAATAACTTGTACCTAAGTAGTTCGCAGTAGAAAACTTGTATACTAGGTATATTTGGATTGGGTTTCCAGGATCAAATCCAAAAAACGTAAAACAGCCGCTAAGAGTTTGTGTGGAGATGGTGTGGAGACTTATTTAATTCCTGTCAATTTTTTTTAAGCGGTACTTAAACTTTTGTTTACCTGTAAGTATTAGGTAGGTAGGTAAATACGAGTTACATAGCGTACGGAGAAAACAGTTCTCTGCGTGTTACAGCATTCCTCAAAAATCTCCCTTTGATTAGGATGGACCTTTGTCTGTTACGCGGACTGCAAACAAAGTCGTAGGTATTGTTGGTTACCTTGGATCCATGGACATGTGCGATGACAGATTGTAAGAAGCAGGACAGGATTCTACTGAAGCTGGAAGACGGGGCAGCGGTATCTGCGCCAACTGAGCGCCACCGCCCGCCGCCACCACCAGGATCAAACCGAAAACCCCGCCGGCAATTGCTCCCTAATGCAACAGTTTATAATCGGTATGACAGGCTTTTGAAATGAAACAGCACTTAAGTATTGTTTTATTAAGATTAAACTCACACAACATTTTTGGCGCGGTCTGGAGGGATGGAACAAATGGCTTCCGCCCATATCCATGGGCCATAGTATCCACAAGACCATCGTCGAAAAAGTAGGACCTTAGGTTAGTACAATTAGTATTAGTTGGCTTTTACTAATTTTAGTTCTAATCAAAGTTAGTCACACAGACATTGCTACTTCTGAATTCAACTAAACTAGTGTCCAATCTTGTAGGACTGGCCACCAGCCATTCATTTTAATTTCATTTCATTTAATCTATGACCATTTCCTGACTCCAAATATCTCAACCAAATTCATTTAATTTTACTTTTAGTTTATTTGAATTTTCCATTTTTCGAGCTACTTTTCCAATTTTTCTTTCCCTAAAAACCTTAATGAGACTATTACGAATATTTTTTAAAACCAATTAACCAAATCGGTCCAGCCGTTCTCAAGTAATGCACTAACGAACAACATTGCATTTTTATATATGTAGATGTAGTATTAGTAATATCACCTACCTTTGCATTAGCCCAAGGGAAGAGCATTCCAAGGGTGAATAGTCCTAGCGTGACGCCGCCCGCCATACCGTTAAAGGATAAAGCTAGCTGTAAAACTGGTCCCAGCCTCTCCACCGCGAACACCAAGCTGAAGGAGACTGCACCGCATGCTAGGCACACCCATTTAGCTATCTGCCCAACAGTACAAATTATATCGGTTAGAAAGTATATAACATAAGAAAATTACTTCCTCTGGATTGTTATACATTTATCTTACGTACCATAGCACCCTTATTCTCTGGTAATGTTATACCGAAACACCCAGTCACCATGTCCTGCAAAGCGACGGCTGCCAAGGAATTTAAAGCAGATGCCACCGTTCTGTACAAATAAAAACAATAATACAATACAACAACACTTTATTGTACACCAGGACAGAATATACAAATTAAGAAATAACAGCACATGTATACAATAGGCAGTATTATCGCTAAGACAACAACTAGTCAGAAATAAAAGTATAAACTAGGTAACTACATACAGACGTTACCGCATTATAATTTACCTACTATTCTACTCCTCTTGATCTCAAATACATAGTAGGTACAAATCAAGTCCATTCCAGTAAATAGATATTCTGCCTGATAGAGATTCTATAATTCTAAACAGGTGATTGATTATTTATCTTACCAGCAAGCACTGAGAATAAATAAAAATGGTAAAGGTACCTAGGTATTTACTGTATTTGTCCTTTCAGTAGCCGCCGCTTTTCCAAAACCAACTACGAGAGCGTAGAGCGAGACGTGGTTCCTACTTTCTGGCCTATCTAGCTTATGGAAATGCTCATCAATTCTCAAAATACAAATAAGTATTAGCAAAATACCGTTTATATTTACTTGTACTTATTTGTATTTTGACAGTTGAGGATTTAAAAGATTAAAGAGATTTTTATATTTGTTATTTCTTTTGAGGAGCATTTCCATAAGCTAGATGGGCCAGAAGGTAGTAACCATATCTCGCTCTATGGTTGATCACAGTGGACTGTGATATACTTTAATGAAGAAGCTAGTGGTCATTTAAATTTTGATTTCAATTTGAATTTCATTATTGTGGTTGGTAATAAGTGTTCATGAGCCGCAGTGGCCCAGTGGCCAAGTAGCCAAGACCGGTGGCAAGGCAGGTAAACTCCAATTGTAATGTTGAGACACAACACAATTAGATAGAGAAATAGAAAGTAAGTAGTATAAAGTTGACCTTGACTTTCGTGAAAATTCTATTTAAAGAGTTCAAATAGTAGGTACATAGGAACCAAATGCAAAAAGATCATCACTTTGTCAGTCCATTGAATTGCCAATTGTGAGCAGAGTTCCTAATTTGCGGGCGCATTTATTCCTCAAATTGAAACCGGTATCATAGCTGGACATTTCTAGTTAAGTCCTAATTCTAGAATCAAGTTGGTATATGAGTTAGTCACGGGTACGCATTCATGCGTTTCGTATCTTAGCTACGGTTCTTAGGTGTGTGTAAATTGTTTGTGAATAGTCAATAAAATTCTTCTATTG